>SSNR01000153.1:650472-664488 GCA_006937965.1 Callopanchax toddi
CATGACATTTCACCTCTTTAACAAGATTTATTTTTCAATTTCAGTCAAAGTTGGCACTTACATGATAAACATATGTTTGAACCAAACAAAGAAAACTTCATGACAGTTTTTACAACAGCTGCCATTTAACTTATCACTTAATATATTGGAATGAACAATTTACTATTTGTTAGTTGAAAATGTGACTAAATGTGTTGAAAATGTTTTTCTCTATGCTATGAGGTTTGTGATGACATTTGCAATCATTTTAATTGGTGCTTACTTAAAACTTTGAACTGTACATTATATTATGTATGTCCATCACCCACATGTTGGCATCTAGGATATTAGAGAACTCCTCAGGGTAGGAGATGTACAGTAGTTGTTTAGAACCTCCAACACACAGCCACAAGTGTAGGACGCTGGTCTTCTTTACATTTGTGGTCTCTGGCTCCATAAATCAGACGAGTATCTTCTGGGAAACATGGAGGTCTGCACCTGTTTAAAACAAGAGAAAATCATATATTAATTAAGACCAAAATAAGAGTTTTTTGATGTTATGCTGTAGTAACTACAGTAAAATCTATATTTTATAATAAAATATTCAAAAGGGAGAAGATCTTCATAAATCATAGATACAAGATAAGAGGACTGTATTTATGCTATTTGGCTGACAAAGTGTGTGCTTCATGTCCCCACTGCTGATACATTTGATCTGCATCTTTCCATATGAAAATAAAACACAGTAACTGCTTTTCTTTACTGTTAGAAAATAATTGTAGATCAGCTGACCCAGCGCCATTGATACTTTGAGTTGACCAACATGCTGTTGTCCTAAATAGGCCACCATACTGGAAGTAAACATCCCGGTTGCTATGAAAATATGTTGCACGTTGCGTAAGAGGTTTTCCTGTTACCCGCGGAATGGGTTATTGAAGAAGCAGTTATTTTAGTTAAACCAGAGTTCTGGTGTGCTAAGTTAACATGGTTCATTAGCATGCACAAGCAGAAATTATGTCAAAGCCTCAAAATATATCTATAGACAGGACACCAAACTGGCTAACGGAGTAGCATGGCTAACCGCTTCAAACAGAAGACTGTGTTTGAGTGAACAAACATCTAACACAGTTCATTTGCCGCTAAACGCCCACGATAATACAGCTTAATGCATACACTCGGACATTAACAAAGCAAAACGGGACTCACCTTGCAGCATTTAGAGTACATTACACAGCGCCCTGGGAAGCAGAGATGCTGAGCACAAAGCTGCTGGAGTCGTGATGCAATCTGTGCGCACGGTTTGGTAAACTGAGGGTACGGATTAGGAATCCGTGCGCACGGTTTGGTAAACCGAGGGAACGGAATAAAATCCGTGCGCAAGGTTTTGTAAACTGAGGGAACGGATTCTTCCGACCTGAAATTTATTTCCCTACCTGACCCTTCCGGGGCTCCGTAGATATCAGACATGTTTTGGCGTCACGTTTCAACTCAATGAATGCGGTGTAAACGTGGCTAAAGCTGCCTTGTCCTAACGTGAGTTCTTTCTCCTTTTTGTCAACAGATTAAAGTGTTTTTGGAGTATAAAACAGTCCACGTCATATGCAAAGGTATGTTTTTAATTGCCTTTTAATCATATTGTTGCATTATGTGTGTACTATAGGCAAAGGACAATATATTATTCGCCTAGTTAGCAGTTGAGTAGGCTACTAAACAAATACTTTTGAACAATACAGGTCATCTTATTGATCATTTAAGTGTTTATCATATTTTTGTCAAATCTAACTAAGAACTGTTTGATGAAATAGTTTGGGGTGCAGCAGCAGCAGCAGCAGTAGTTTGAACTGTTTGTGTTTGGGTTTAGTTTAATGTCATCCCTTTTTTTCTTTGCTTACATTATATAGAAACAGCAGTTTATCACCAACCACCAGCATCTCTATCGGTAACCTGTTACATTTATTTCTAAATTAAATGATGAAATTACGTTCATTTGATTCATATTGTTTTTGATCTGTGTTACAGGAGGAACATATGCCCTTCATCGCCTAGAAATGATAAGGGAAGAGCCGATGGTGGGAGACCCTCCCTACACATTGATTCACAGGTAAAATTAATTATTTACTTTTTGTTCTTTTACAGATTTTTACTATTTTGTAGATTTGTGGAGACTTTCATCACATCACAAATGTTAACCAGTTTTATTCTGATCTGGACAGACACACCATGGCTGCTGATCTCGTTCAGACAGAAAGCAGCGTGACCTGGTGAGGCTTCAGAGGCTCTACGCGACATGCTGAGTCTGTATGATAAACAGGTGAGGTGGCCATAATTTAGGGGTTGGCATTAATATGACTATTAAAAAAATCAAAACACGATATGAAGTTATAACAATCTGCTAGTCTGTGAAGGTCTTTGAATCATGCTAGTGCAATAATTAATGCTAATTATAATAATAATTGAAGACATTAAATGAAGTGAACCAGACCTAAATGTGTAAATGCACTCATGTAAAATATATCTGCTTTATTAATTTGTGTGTGTCTTTCTGTGCAGCAATAACAGGATGCTGATATCGGACTCTGGTGCTGCACAGGCTTCCAATACGGCTACAGGAGGAGGATCCACAATCCTTCAAAGTTTTTTATGTAAGTATTTGTTGTTGGATAATGTTTTTTCACTAACTTATACAAGTAGAAACTTTGGACACAAAGGTTGTCCATCTTCTACTGTTTTTGCAGAATGTGAAATAACAGGGTAAAGGTTTTATGGCTGAACAGGGTCCTGATTTAGGTTTCATTGTCTGCAAATATAAAATGGAGGCACATGTATCATAAAAATAGCATGGAAATTACAATGTTTACTAATTTAACAGTGACCGACCATGTGCTGTGCACCCTAATCACTTCTTCCTTGTGTCGTTCCTGGCAATCTCTGAAACTGTAATCCAATTCTACTGAAAACCTACTTAGCAGAAGTTATAATAAATATGGATCTTTTTCTTTCTTGCAACCATTAAATCTTTATCTTTAATACAACACTGTTTTTGTTCTTTGCAGATTGAAGAGTGACCAGAACCAGACGTAAACACTCCTGGTGGTATTCTGACCATTGTCAACAAGAACAGTACGAGTCCAATGCATTTCAGTCCGGTCAGCAGTACAGCGGTTTAGTGGAAAGACGAGCTTGTTGTGGGCGAACTCCTAAATGAGCTGAAGCATTTGCCTTGTTGTTCAGTTTGGTTGCATCTAGACCATTCAAAAGGACTTGTCACACATTTCCATTCATCCAGAAACTACTGATGAGCCTTGAAGATGGGTTGAAACTGTCTTTTTTTGCCTCAAAAGTGATTTTTTTTTTTACTGACAGTAGCATGTAGAGGCAACAGCACTAAACATAATCATGTTAGTGTAGCCAAATGTGTGTTCAGTGAAGTTGTTTACTCTCAGTGGCTCTTGATGCGATTGTTTTTATTTTGTACATTGTGATAACTTTTAATTATATTTTTACTAGACCGTTGTAATGTGTGGTAAAGCCATGTCCTGCTGATTTTAGGGCACCTGCTGCCCTCTGTTCTCCATAGCCTGATATTTGAGGAGACTGACACTAACATGTCCATGGCTAAGTGTTTTAATATAATGGGTATTTCATTTTAGTTAGTGTACGGTAAAAAGCCAAAGAAAGAGGCTGACATTTTTTTGTTTCATATTTCACAAATGTGTCTTTAATCAAATATACAATACGTACATTAAGCACTTTAAAAATCCTGTTCAAATGCAGTTGAAGTGTTACTCTTGTGCAGGTGGTTAAAAATAAACTTGGAATTGCAATTCTGTCTATTATCTTTTTTGTTTTTCTTCAAAGTTTGACCAAAGTCCAGAATGGTTGTTAGTTTAGTGTCAAAAGGTCAATTTAGAACGGTGCTCTCCAACTCTGGTCCTCAAGATCTTGCATCCTGCATGTTTTAGATGCTTCCCTGCTCCAACACACCAGATTTGAATCAGTAGTGATTAACAGGCTTCTGCAGAGTTAGATGACCATTGAATTAAGTGTGTTGGAGCAGGGAAACTAAAACATGCTGGATACAAGATCTTGAGGAGCAGGGTTGAAGTGCACTGATTTATATAAATTATAATATTTGAGTTGTCAAAGTAAAAAAAAAAATCAAAATATGCAAGTTTACTCAAATAAAACTGTATAAGTTGGGTAACTAATAAGTTATAAGTTGGAGGTAGTTAAATGCTTTGATTTAATTCAATTCACATTTTTTAAGTTGTGTTGAACTTAAATTTTATAAGTAAGTTAACTCAAAAATTATTATGTAATCAGTTTCCTCATAAATTTTGAGTTCACTGAACTCGGGTTTACAGTGCAGTTTAAACGCTCTAATCCAATAGGTGGCAATAAACTTTGTTTATGTCTGTTTCATTGAAGTTAAAATGTTAAGTTCCACCCCTTCGTAAGTCAATGAGATATTTTCCCACCTAAAAAAATACAGTTCAGATTATTTTACCATGTGTTAACTTGTGTTGATTCTTAAAGTTTTTACGTTGTTGTTGCTTGATCAAATATTTGTTCTCTAATATTTAATTCTATTTAGCTGTTTTAAAGTGCCTGTGACTCCATATTTAAATCACTTTATATTAAACAGGTGTAATCTTTGATGCCTCTAGATTAGCGTTGCACCATTATAACTCAAAATACGCTGTAATTATTTCCTAAGGAGCAACTCAGAGATCAGAAGAAAGCGCCGCCTTCCGGTTCTGCTGGGTTTCTCCTTATTTGGCAGCCTGACACTTCTGCTGCAGCAGGGGGCAGTGTCATCGCGTTAAAGAGAAACGAAACTGAAACTAAACACTACACGGTCTATGGGCAATGGCGGCGGCACTGCCTCGCTCCAGTTGTCGTGAACGTGCATGTGGGAGGAGAATTGACCATATAAGCAAGTCCGGATCACTATGACCTCATAGCGGGCTGGAGTGAGAAAAACTGTTTGAAACCTGGGTCTGAAATCTGGAAGAGCTTCTCACTGGCTGTACTAGGAGATGGATGGACGCCGTTTTTTGCTCTTTCTGGCAGGTTTAAGGTGAGAACTCAACGCTGCAACATGATAGATAAGTCAGAAAACATGGAAACCGATGTCATGGGCACTTTAAGCAAAAATGCTCACCCTGAATATGTGCAGGTTAGTGGGCAGGACTTCAGTTGGACATCCTGTGTTTTTAAGGGAGAAGGACACATCCTATCCCTGAGGAGCAGAGGGCAGTCAGTTTCAGAGGCCCCTGGGAGCAGCTGGGGGTTCTACTAGTGACTCGGTCCTGAGATTGAACCCTCATCTCCTGGTCAGTGGACAACTTCTCTTCCCTGAGCCACGTCAAGTTGGTGTTGATTTTGTATCCTTGGATTATCTAAATGATAAATGGCAGGAATTTGAATGTTCCTGAATTTCTTCTGTTTGTTGTCATTATCATGGTGTTCTCTGTTGTGTTTTTGAGACTAGATTTAGAATGATATTTTTATTATCATCATTATTGTGCAAATGATTTGTCTGTCATTTTCCAAGATCTACTGTAGGTTGCATGTGGTCAGCTGTGAGGGTGCAGTCCTTGCAGACTGCAGGTATGTCACACAGGTCTCATGGTGGAAGGAATGGTGGACTATTATTATCTTTCTACCCACTCTTTGTTGTTCTGATGGTAGATTATTGTTGTGCAGTGCTTGGGCAGTAAGTGTGAATGATTTGCAAACATGTACAGGTGACAGGTCTCAAAGGAATGAATGTGAGAACCAGAATAAGCCACTATGGGTCTTTGACTTTATGTTTTGGCCAGTCGGTGAGCATGCATCACATTTAGAAGGCAAATCAGGTCAATAAAGGAAGTGATGACAGCCAACGTGGACGTCTGCTGACATATAGTCAAGCATTGTGCTTTTGTTTTGATGCCAAATAAAAGTGCCCTGCACATTTGCTGAGCGGCTGAAATTGAAACAAACACATCCAGACTGGCAGCTCAGACTGGAGTCTTTGTGTTTTTAGTTTTTGAGCTGAAAAACAAAAGACTGTTTGCAAATGAATTACTTATTTTTAGTTCTAATTATAAATGTGTCCTACAGCAGTCAGGAACTCTCAACCAGTCAAAATCAAATTAGACCTAAAACCCAACAGAAGCCACAAAAGCTGCTGAATCTCCTCTACATGTGGGTGTTTAAAAAAAAACTAAATTATCAGACAAAAGTTCACATATATGTCAATAGTTTCTGTGTTTTTTCCCCCGTTGAGAGTTCATTTTTGAAGGTCTGTAAACCTCTTGGCACCTGCAGCTTTGGCTCTGCTGTGCTGTTATTTTAATATTTTGTTTCATGCAGAAAAATGGATCGCTAACCTGTGTGTGTTTGGGCCAAGTCATAAATGTTGCTAAATTATTTCGAAAGGTTATTTAGCGACTTGCACATTAGCACAGGTTTAAAAACTGGAGTGGTTGACATTTTTGAGTTGGCCTAATGAGCAGAAACTCCACTAAATGATGCTGTACACATCATTACACGTAATGCAGGAAATATTTTGGGGGAAAAGGGGGCTTTATTTTTGCCTCTCTTCTTTAAAAGGTTGACATTTGCATATAAATTGACCATTTATTTTTTTACCACTGCGAACCTCCCAGTCTTTATTTAATTTGCAGACATGTTAATGAGTTCGACTGATTTGGCAAAATGCAGGACAACTTATACATTCAATCTGAAAACATATTTCCTGTTTGGGATGTGGTTTATTTCTTGATTATCCTGCTACTGTGCTGTAAAAGCTGCAGATCTTAAAAGAATTGATCGTCTGAAGATTTGCCTCTGATTCCTAGAGGAGGTTGAAGTTCTCGGCTTGAAGCAACGAATCAGCTCTTTATCTTTGCAGCAGACTTTTCCCATTTGGTTAATGTGCTTTGTGGACATGGGGCTTGCACCCTCGAGGACATCATGTAGGTGGCACTATATGAGTCGGTGCTGCTCATTAATGTTTTCTCTTGGCTGGATGTTTCTGGCTGCAGGGCGTCAGTTGTGTCTTGTCATATATTCTGCTTTAGTAAATTTTTTATGAAATCTCCGACATGGTGTAGAGCAACTGACAAAGAGTGATAGGCCGAGCATCAGGGCATGTCTGCCTTTTTGCATTGATTGGAGGTTTGTTGGACAGGTGTGAAGCACATCCAGATTCATGAGATGAGAGGTCACTGTTTGGGTGGCTTCACTAAGGTGTGGGAGAGATTCAGGAATTAGGGTTGGGTGAGTTGTACCAATGACTGGTGTCCAAACACTGATGAGGACAAAAACCTGAGAAGCAAAGCTGTAAGTATATCTTATAAATAAATACAACATAAACTGCTTTAGGTATCAAAACCAACAAACATAAAAATAATTTCTGATGAAATGTTTATAGATATCAGTGTAGTTAGTGTTCACAATTCCAACATGAATAAAACTTAATTTTTGTGAAATTTAATAATATTTTGCACTTTAGGTTTCTTTACTTCTGTCATAGTAGTGGGGTGGCAGTAGGTAAGGTAGCCGTCTGGCATCCGGAAGGCTGCTCAAACCAGCTTTGTTGTTGTGTCCTTGAGCAAGACACTTCACCCACCTGGTCTGCTGCTGGTGAGGAGGGCCCTGTGGTGCCAGATTCTGTTGTGGTGACTCCAGCCTCTGACAGTCTGCCTCAGGGCAGCTGTGACTACAGTGTAGCTCACTGCCATCAGCTTGTGAGTGGGTGAATGACTGAATGTAGTGTGAAGCTGTCACTCCCTGTCTTGAGACCACCTCTTTCTTACTTCCTGTTTTATTTTGGTGTTACCTTCCTGTTTCAGTTCTGTTTCCTGTTTCTCATTACTCTGATTCCTTACAGCTGTTTGTGTTTGTATTTAACCAGTCTCTCTTCTCTTTCAGTTGCCAGTTTGTTAGTTTCCAGATTCTCGTCCCAGCCGCTGTTCCTAGTTTAGATCTTTGTGCCTTGACCCTGTTTCTGGACTTTGGATTACCGTTTGCCTCACTTAGATTTTCCTGCTTGACCTTTAATAAAGAATTTTTTTGTTTTCCTTTTAACCTGAGTCCTCCTTCGTACCTGCTTACCAGAAGCGCATTGGGAGTACTTGGACTTGATTAAAGCACTATACAAGTACAGTCAATTTACCACATTATAGAAATAAAATGGAATCACTATTAACTTTTTTAATAACTATTTCAATTTTGAAATGATAGCATTGGATGACTTTCTTGTTCTCAGCTGCCGGTCTGGCTATTGCCAACATCATTTTGTTGTATTATCTTTTATATATAACAACCTTTCTATTCTAATTAGTCTAGAGGGGTGCTCAATCCTGGTCCTGGAGGGCCGGTTTCCAGCATGTTTTAGTTTTAACCCTGCTTCAACACACCTGATTTCAATTAACAGGTGATTAACAGACTTCTGCAGAGCCTGATAAGCTGCTGAACAGGTGATTCAGCCACTGACTCATGTGTGTTGGCGCAGAGAAACAAACTAAAACATGCAGGTTAGCGGCTCTCCAGGGCCAGGACTGAGCACCACTGGCTTAGACCCATGTTTTTATTTATAAACTGTATTATGAAGTGGAAAAAAACTGAAATGTTGAAATTGCCATATGACTTATTAGGTTACTATGGTAACTGCATGCCTGTTATATTACTCCCTGACTGTATGAGATAACTAGACCTAATTGTAAAGTAGAAATCAGGTCTCGATCAAACAGCCTCTGTGTAAAACCTATAAGTTGTATTGAAACAAATCCAGAGCCGCAAGTGGCAGAAACCTTCAACCATCACACATGTGGATTTTTGTGTGTCTGCAGTGTATTATGAGGGCATACACTACTTGTTAAATAGACCTCTCACAGACATTGTCTTTGTGGTCTCTGCACTCTGACAGGGTTTGAGAGAAAACCAATAAATCCTCCAGCATAGAGACATGATGGGGAAAGAAGACACAGGTGATGTATAAACTTTATAGGTATAGTGCAAAGATTGAGGTAATACAATGAGTTTGTTTAAAGTCAGTGTTCATGACATTATCACTCTTTATGCTGAGAATCCTGTAGAAATTCATCAGATCTAAGCTGGGTTTGTCTAAAAACCATTAAACATTTTAAAATCCCAGTTGGATCAGGAAAATCCAACTTTCTGTGACCCATTTTAACTCTAACATTCATGGGCATGTCAAACTTTTTTGCCTTTTTTCCCCAAATTTCATCTATGTTTATACTTTTACCAAAAGTCATGTTTCTGATGAAGTAGCGTGTTTTGATCTTTGTTTTTCCAGGTTTTTTTAAAGCAGTGTGTGGAGCAGTGAGTCAAACATGATTTAAACAGAAGAATAACAAGCTGTCAGTGAGGAAATCAACACATCTAAATGAGGAATATAAAAATCTACATCCTTATTAAGCTGGGCACAAAATCTCAAAACATAAGTCTAAGAGGAGCCCTCAACTAATCTGAAGATTCCCTCCCTTTTAAGACCTAAATTCTGCCTCCACACTCTTTTTCTGAAACACATCATCAAGACACTTTTCCTTATAATGTAAAAGAAGCTAAATATTTACTGCTGTCTCTTCAACTCTTCTGTGATGCTCTTAATACTGAAAACTTATGTCCACACTAAAAGCTTCCTTAAAGGAGTAAAAACAAGCTGGAAAATTCAGGAATCATATATTTCACATATTACAAAAGTAATAATAAAAAAACATCACAGTTATACAGTCAACTATTTTACAATTAAAGTAAATTCCAATAATACTAACTGGCACACTCGATAATATAAAAATATACAATTGCTGAAAGTAAATAACTTTTTATGAGTGTTCTGCAGTTTGAGCTGATCCCAGTTTTTACTTTAGAGATGGATGCAGGTATTTTTCAGGAAGTACCCAACTAGAACCAGAGCACACCATGAATTAAACATTCCAACCAGGACAGGGAGCCCTTCAGAGAGTTATCCTGCTGACCTGCTGGGAGCAACTGGGACTGCTGGGAGCAACTGGGAGCAACAGCAGGTCAGCTGACCTGCTGTTGCTCCCAGTCGGACCCGGTGTACAATTAATAGAAGAACATTTAGAATAGGAAAAAGAAACTATTTCCTCCAGTATTAAAACAATTAAGTATGAGAGTGGCACCACGGGCGAGCCAGGAGAGATTGAGCAAGTGAGTTTTGCTGCCGGTCACCTAATGAAATGCTGTATATGTGAATAATGGAGCAGAGCTCTGTGTCCCTGAGCACCCTGGACCTGTGAAACCTACAATCACAGAACAAATGAGGCTGTGTGTTTGTACACTGGACTCATTTCACAGCAAAAGAATAAGAGGACTTGTGCATACAGGGCACATCGCTGTACTCGTGGTCACGCTATGAGCAGCAGCAGCATAACCGAACGAGTTGTTTGCTCTTGGAAGCCCTCTCAGAAACAATTATTCTGTGTACCACATTTGTGTAATGAGCAATCCATAACAATACATAATTCAGTCATAGCGTAAACACTCACAGCCTTGACTGAAAGCGAAGGCTCCTGATGCACAGAAAGAAATCAAATGAGCTGAGAGTGGCTGAAATCTCCTTTACGTTTGTGCTGCTTTGCTCCTGTTGGATTATTGTCACGATCTTCCCCGAAGCTTGGTGAAAAGTAACAGCCTCCTCTGTGATAAACTGTAATTACATTGTACTCGTTCGTGCTGTTAGCATTAATCATAAAGCACTCAGAGTCAAGAGCAGCCTGCTGGTCAAACACAAAGGCAGCTGGGAATGTTTGGAGGGAAAAAATAAATAATAAAACGGTGAAGTCAAAAATTCAAGTGTGCCTGATGACTGAGGTAATTAATCAGCTCTATATCTGAAGGTTTGATGTATCAGCAGTAAGCATTCAGAATGAAAAATGATACAAATGTTGTGGCTGCATTAGAACAAAAACATACTAATGTTATACATATATTGTTACAATGTTATACATATTCATGATCAATGACGATTTTGTTATCCTAACGTTTTGTTTCTTTTATAAAAGTAAAATATTAAAGTGTGTTTTTAGCTAAACATTTTATTAATATTAGAACGCTGTGAATAATTATTCCCCTACTACAAGTTTGTTCAGTTTTTTTCATTATTTTCACTTAAATATTTTAGATCGTGAAATAAATTTCACTATCAGACTAAGATGACCTGAACACTAATGCAGGTTTAAAATGTCATAAAAAAAACTATCCAAACCAACCTAGTCATATGTGAAAAATGTATCACCCCCATCATAGATTAAATAAATTATTATTAAATCTGAGTTCAGTTCAATTAGCCACATCCAGGCCTGATTACTGTCAGACCTGTAGAGTTAGGAAATCACTTCAAAAGAACCTGTCTGACAACAAAATAGGCTAAAAATCTCAAAAAGCAACACATCACAGCCTGGTCAAACCCAAAATTACATCTAAAGCCAGGGGTGTCCAATCCTGGTCCTCAAGGGCCACCATCCTGCATATTGTAGAGGCTGCTCTGCTGTAACACACCTGATTTTACTTAGTGGTGATTAAAGGGCTTCAGCAGAGCTTAGTGACATGCAGAACAGGTAAGTCAACCATTGAATCAGGTGTGCTGGAGCAACTAAAACATGCTGGATAGTGGCCCTTAAGGACCAGAACTGGATACAACTGATTTAGAGCACTACAGACCTCGTTTGGTTAAGGTCAGAGGTCATATATAAAAAATAATCAAGAGAAATGGAGAGAGAAAGAGAGGTGAGCAAAAATGGCAACATCAGTTGACCAAAATCAACACAAAGCCCATCTGACAATTACCAAAAACATCTTGATGACCCCAAAGGTTTGTGGGAAAATATTCTGGAGACTCATGAAGAAAAGGTGGAACTTTCTGCAAGATGTGTGTCCTGTTCCATGTGGAGTAAAACATTGTATTTCAGAAAAAAAAACCTCCCAACAGTCAGACATGGTGGTGGTAGAGTGATGGTCTGGGGCTGCTCTGCTGCTTCAGGACCAGGATGACTTGCTGTAACTGATAGAACCATGAATTCTGCTGTTTACCAGGACAATTCTGACCTTTGACCAAAAACAGGTCATTCATGTTGGAAAACCATCCAAAGTGGCTGAATTAAAACAATTCTGCAAAAAAGAGTGAGACACATTCCTCCACAGTGGTGTGAGAGACTTAAATGCAGACTAATGCAAATAATGGAAATGAGCTTTATGGTTGTGACAAAAAAGGTTTTTTGCTATTTTCAATATCATAAAAGGAAACATGTCAACTTAAAGATTATCCTCTTTCCTTGTTAAACAATGTTGCCATAACCTTGCTCTACCTATTTTCAGCATTTTTAGATTTTTCCACAAGTCAACTCTGACCACACAGTGTGTTTACTGTAAAAGACAGATGCTTCTCTCATTTCCTGAAAAGCCACATTTTTGGAGACACAAGGTTTTTGACTGACAGTGAACATATGAGGAAACAATACAGCTATGTAATTATTTAATCATAGGGAGGTTACTCACCTGACAACTGTTGTGAAAGCATTATAATAATTCATCCACATACTGTCAGCATGTTTTATTCTAAACCCAAGTGGATCAAAAGTATCAGCTGAACAGGGACTGGAAGACAAATTTGACGCAAGAGCAGTTTAAAAAAAAGTCTTTGAACTGTCACGTGATCTGTTACGTCCCTTAAAAAGTCTAGGAGAACATAAAATAAATAACCCAAGGGACTAACACAAAGAGCCAGATACAACAGGTGTCAATTTGAATAATGAATGTTTTTATTAATAATGATGCTGGAAGAGGAACAGCTAAACCAAAAGAAATTCCCTATAATAAATACTAAACCAAAAATCACCCAAAAGGGGAAAACACTAAGGAGAAATTAAAACACTCTTCAAAAGGGATAAGTAAACTAAAAGAGACCACAAAAGGCTATAACCAAACTAAAGGAGACCAAAAATGGCTACAAGTAAACTAAGAGTCCAAGAATGGTTCCAAGTAAACTAAAGGAGACCAAAAGGGTTTTAAATAACTAAAGGAGACCTTTAAAAAGAGGTTATGAGAAGGACTAAATGAGGTAACTACTAAGTTTAACAAAAAGCTACACTAAAACAAAGGTTATGCTCCAAAAGGGCTTTAACTAAATAACCTTCACAAACAAAAGTGCAGCTAAACTATCAATACAGGCTTCAGAACAACTAGAGATCAGCGCTAAGGGGGAAACAGCAAAGATCTGCTCCCCTGAGCTGTTTGTCAGCTCTGCCTTTTGTAGCTGTGGCTGATAGCTGATCAGCCACAGCTGTGAGGCTCCTCAGAGGGAGCAGCAAGGGGGCGGAGCAGCAGGCTGCAGACAGTGTCCTGGTGCAGGATGCAGGACCAAAATGGAGGGACACATAACATGATCCAGGATGAGAGGAAATGGGTATCATTTATTCTGATAGAGATTTCTGTGAAATGTGACAGGAGCACTTGGAGCTTAAAACATCGTGTTTGAAGTGTTTATTCTTACAGATTCAAAACTGAAAAGAAAGTCATCTTATGTCAAAGCTTTACTCATCAAGTATCATGAGAAATCAACTGGTTGTGTTGGTTTCATGGTCACAGAGAAAACTCAGATTCATTCACGTCTGCAGTGCGGCAGCGTTTCAGCGGATCTCTTCAACAGACGTAAGAGGAAAGAGAGTTGCCCTTCAGTAAAATAGCTTTCTGAAAAATGGAAAAGAGTGAAACACATTTCAATACAACTAAATTAAAGCCTGGAAACATTTTATTCCTGTTCAGCTCATGGAAATAGCAGTTTCTGTCATGTTTGGTAAAATGTGTCTTTTTTTCTCAGTTTCTACATTCATAATCAGAATTCCCTGCAAACCTGGATTTAAAAAAAAAGTTAGATTTTTTTATGATTTAAAATTGAGTTTTGTAGACCATAGACAGGTTTAGTGTTGTGCAATCTTCCTATGAACAGACTGGTCAGTGTGAGTTTATCCTGGGCGGGGGGGGGGGGGGGGGGGGGGGGGG
>SSNR01000153.1:664498-707050 GCA_006937965.1 Callopanchax toddi
GGGGGGGTAACTGTGTTACTCATGCGGCCGGATGAGGGATCCTTTGCAGCGCCCCACAACAGGAAGTGAACATCACAACGAGCCAATCAGCTCACTCAGCAGCTTGTCAGTAGGTGATTACAGGCTGCGGACTTGATGCCATGATGTAACACACTGATGCCCAGGCTGAATTTTTCAGATGCAATCAAAAAATTCTAACGTCATTCTAACGGCCCAATACCAAATGACCCACAGACCGGTATCAGTCCATGGCCTGGTGGTTGGGGAACCTCTGGTGGAGAGAATAAAATGAACTGAGAGGATTTTAGAGTTAAATCTCAGAATGTGTGCATGAGAACCTTACAAACAGAAATTATTTGTCTAGAATCAAAATTAAGATAACTTGAAAAAAAATTGTTGGTTGAGTTTGAAAATAGAGCATTGGGCTGCATGGTGGTGCAGTCACTTATCTCGTAGCAAGAAGATTGAAGGTTCGGATTCCAGCTGTGGCCTTTCTGTACGGTGTTAGCATGTTCTCCCCATACATGTGTGGGTTTCCTCCGGGTACTCCAGGTTTTTTTGTAAAATAAAACTGTTTAAAAAATAAACAGTAAAATATACATAACAAAAAATCTAATTTAAAGGAAAAGGGGGAGAATGAAGAAAACATCTTATAATTTCTGCCCCATTTAACCAAAGGAAATCATCTATACATTCTTATAACTGAATGTTTTGATTATAATAATAATAACAAAATAAAAAATTTAAATGACATTAACATATGAATTTCAAACCCTAACACAATTAACTAGTTAAAAAAGGGGGGATAGGAAGAAGCATAGCTTATTTTCCTATCTTTAAATTGTTTACACACTTACATTACTTAAAAAAAAATTCAGATGAACAACAACAACCTCTGACTACAATGACACCGCAAAAAACAAAACAAAACATTACATCAGAGTGGGAAAACAATATGGTATAATAATCACCACAGCACATGAACAGATCACTCTTCCTCTTTTCTGTATCGATAGAAAATCTGTTTTCCCTCACAGATCACAACATGCCCTATAGGTGTTTATAAAATGTAAGTCACTTTGGATAAACGCGGCAGAAAAATGAATAAATATGTAGTTTTGAATCGACACTAAATTCCTGTTGTTTTGAACAAATAGAAACTCTCAGGTCTGAATGGAGTTAATTAAAAATCTGTTCTGATGTTAAACACTTGAACATGCATATGCAGCACTACTTTTGTATATTTAATGGAAAACGTAATTATCTGCAGTTATACATGCATATATGTTAAAGCGGCTCTCTGGATTATTTTTCTCTGTATCAAAGTTTTCTAAATGTTTTAAATGATATTTCAGGTCTAAACTATGATCTATGGGTTGAGTTCAACAACATCTGTCATTCTGATGAAGACCCTCCTTCCTCCTAGAGACCCCTTTCCATTATTTCTTGCCGCCAACATTTTTCAGCCAATGAAATTCAAATGTCTGCATTCTCTCAACATGCACGCACATCGACCAAACCTGTACCAGTAGGGGGCGCTGTCGTACAGGACGCTTCGTGTGTTTCTCTGTTTACCGTCTCGTTCACTGAGGACTCACAGCTCATTTCTACTAAAAACCTACCCATTCTCCAGCTAAAGACGGATTTATTTTTATTTTTAAACCTTTCACCTCACAGAATGGCAAGGCTTGACAGGATTATGCGTTTATTTTGGTCAGAAAGTTCATCCAGGGCCGAGTCGAGTTCAGCTTCAGAGTCCAGCAGCAGCTCTCTGCTAACAGAGCTAATATCAGAAGCAGCAGGGACAGAGAGGGCTCTTCAGACCCTCGTAGTATTGTTGGAATAAGATTGTGAACTGTGAGTGATTAAACCCTACACATTGAGCTGTACAGTTTATGCCCGAAGTATATGCGTTGCGTGCACGCGCGCACACGCGACCGGACACGCGTGTCGAGATGTTTTGAGGAGGAGCCTTTGGATGCTAGATTCAAAAACTGCTCTCTTGATGAAATCCTCCGGAGTGCTGCTTTAAGTTCCATGTTATGTGAAAAATATAATAATTATTTTTAACTTTTTGAATTGTACTGCATTGATTTGATTTGACAGGTGAATATTACATGTAATATATTAATCCCATTTAAAAAATCAGACAATATGATCTCCAGGATCTTTGATTTATTATTTTTTTCTAATTGGACCCTTTAACATTTGAGTTGAGTTCTAGAGATATAATAGAATTCAACTCATGAGTTCAGAATTGCTGTTATTAATTTTAACCTCTGTGATTAGGTCAGTTAGTAGAGTCTAAAGTCGTGTAGGAACCCTGATGCTACCTTTCATTTGTCTGGTGGATTCACTGACAGTCGAGTATCTTCTGACAAAAAGACCTCCGTGGTATTTAAATAGTGAAGGATTCTGCTGATTCTCACCAAGACTCTGAAGCGTTTCTTTGTACTGTCTGTCTTTTGAAACAGTGAGGAAGAACAGAAACCTGCCTGCAGGAACAAAGTCCATCTTTGTGTGTGTGTCTTTGTATGAGTGTGTAAAGACCACACAACAGCAGCCTTGTTGCTATTGATTGCTCATTCTCAGAGCTCCAGTGATTATAAGATTCAGCGGCGTGGCTGTGGGCTCGATTCCCTATTAATTCACTCCTCTCTGCCATTCACGCTGCGCTTTTGTTGAAAGTGTTTTGACAAGATAAAGATCTCAGAGGCAAGGCGAAAGCTGAGGAACACCGATTCCAGGAGCATTATTACGGTAATAATTACAGGAACAAAGAATCCAACATTCAGCTGATTCATTCAGGAGTCTGCTTCAGAAATGTCCCCCAAAACAAGTCCCGCTTTACCTTTAAATTACAGCTTTAATGAGCTGAAATAAAACAGCAAGACTTGGAAAATGACACGTTTGAATAAGTCCCGTATGGATAACTTTTGTTCACATGAATTCGTTCTCATTCTTTTATTCTTTCACATTCCTCCAACCGACAGCTTGTGCACACAACATGAATTTAATCCACATCCTTCAGTCATCGTGTGTTTGATGTTTGTCTTGCAGGCTCTGTGTTTTCACGCTCCAGGTCTCTCAGAGAACATCTGACCCGTGGAAGGCCAGGAAGCAGGTTGTGAAGGTAGTAAACACACGCCCGCTCACCAGCCTGACAGCGCTGTCCATAAAAATGAAAACAGAGGCAGCAAACCAGCAGCAAGCTTTAAGAAATTCTAGATTTTTTATTTAGCTCCCAGCATTGTTACGGCCCTGAATGAAATTACAAGAAGTTTTCACAAAAATGTCTTTTTCCTAATTTATTTGTGTTTTTTAAAAATGTTCACCTTTTATTTCTTCATACTCCTTGTCTTGGTTGACCTTTGACCTGCTTTGTTTTCAAAATGATCTCAAAACACCCAAATATGTATATACAGTGTATTTGACAAGAAAAGTATGAAAATGGTTTGATTTTTTTATAATTGATCACAGAACATGTATTCAGATCAGCTGCTCAATGTGGAAAACATACGTAGGTATCAAACAGTATTTCAAGAGTTCATGATTTAAATTCATCATTAGGGTTTAAAGATTTAATTAATTAAAATTTGGTTCCCAGTTTTTTTTTCTTGAAATATCACCTTTTTTCTTTTACTTTGCACCAAATTAAAGAAAAGGGTTGGTTTTTCTACATTTTTTTTATTTTGCCGCTATCACGTCATTGCATCTGTATGCTTGAAAAATGAACAGTTTTGTAGAAATGTGTCTGAACTGTTTGAAGAACTTCTATCATGATGTTATTTTACAGGAAGTTCTGCTCAGTCCAACAGAGAGGCTGGATATTCAGATGAACATTTATATAAGAAGAGGTGAGGTTTGTCATTGAGTTCCATGGATTCAAATGCCTGACTAAAACGTCAGCGCTAAAAAGAATGTGGAATAGATTTCAGTTTCTTTCCTTATTGGTTGTGGTTCTAAAAGACATTTAGTCTGTAGGGTGATTACGTAATTAAATTGCCGGACAATTTGTATCGATCCAGAGCTTAAATGCTGTCAAAGGTCGTGTGTTTAATCAGCAGGGTCATCCGTCACTCGTTGAGTTTGTGGTAGAAAAAAGGCAAAACGAAGACGATGTGAGAGGGGGATGAATTAGTTAAAGACAGGAAGCAGACGTGAGATACGTTTTAACACCTGTAATCAGTCTGGTTTTGTCCCTGAATAGACGAAATATTAAACATTGAGCCTGATTTTATTTCTTTACATTTTCCATCCATGCAGTCAGATATTTATTTTATTCTTAGTCTGGATCAGTAGGCTATTTCTCTAGAATTTCTAAAGATATTTCAGGATTTTCTTTTTCCAGCTTTGGCTGCTTTTTCACTGAGTTTGACTCAATGCACAGGAACATTTTCACAAGTAGAAAAAAATGTATTTTAACCCCCAAACCTATGAATTATTCAGAAATAACAAGACTCAAGAAATGAGCCATGGTTGTGTCAACACGTGTCTCACTGGACTGTAACCAATGGTTGGAGAAGCTAAATTATGGGAAAACACACAAGTAATGTGCCAGAGTTATTGGCCTCAACACACATGCTTTACTGACATTCCATAGGGTTTGATATGGAGGTGGTCCACTTTTTGTAGCTATAACAGCTTCAAACCTTCTGGGTAGTTCTTCTACAGAAGTCTGTTAGGGGGATATTTGACAGTTCTTCCACTAACCCATTGGTGACGTCAGACGCTGATGTTGAATGAGAAGGTCTGACTTACAGTCTCTGCTCTAATTAATCCCAAAGGTGTTGTGTTGAGGTCAGGATTCTCTGCAGGCCGCTCAGGTTTCTCCCCTCCTTCCTCCATGTCTTTATTAGAAACTCTGAATGCACTGAATTGGTTTGGTGTCCCAATACTTTAGTCAATGTAATCTGTTTAGTCAGATTATGTTGAGCATATAGTCATATAATAGCAAACAAATGGCAAAATTCATGAGAATTTAGTTTAATTGCAGTTTGGTCTCAACTGAACATCATTTATTCATTTATTTGTAAACTTTGGTCTCACGTTTTGTTCTCTTTCTGACTCATAGGAACCAAATTAGGAAGGATTCAAATGTCTGCAAACACTTATTGCTTTATACAGAAATTTGCTCCACAATTTCTTTGAACCTATTAGGTTTCCATCGATATGAGAGTGAAGACCTGTGAGTCACAAGAGAAAGGTGGGAATCCATGCAAATGTTTTGAGACATTATGGAAACTCTCTTGAGAATATAGTTTTATGCCAGTGAGATTGCAGTTTAATCTGGGTCTTTAATAATAATAATAATAATAATAATAATAATAATAATAATAATAATAATAATAATAATAATAATAATGATTGGATTTATATAGCGCTTTTCAGGGCACCCAATGCGCTTTGACAGAAGCTCCATTATTCATTCACGCACACATTTACACCGGTGGTGGTGAACTACGACAGACGTCTGTCTGTCTTTAAGCTCTTCTACCAGCCGCCTGTCACAAAATCACATTTTGTTCTCATTTCTTCAGTTGAATCTATAAAAAATGACAAAGAAACACTGTAACAGAGAGAAAATATTTTAGCTTCAAGAAGGTGAATTACCAATAAGATGTTAATCTCATCATTTGAAACATTAGTGGTGATATAACAATCATTTACTTTTGATTACATTTGTGTAATTATATAATATTGCAACAATATTAAAACTAAACATGTGTACTTGCCAACTTCAGTACTTAAACCTTCCACCAGAGGGCAGAAAACCTGTTCAGGATTCATTACAGCAGCTTTTTGAGGAAGATACTAATCTTTTTAAAAGGATAGAGCTCCTATAAACTTGTTTACCTCAGGTACAATAGATGTTCAAGGGTTAAATATGGCTCATCTCCTGTGGATATTTTGCCAAGACTTTTTATAAGATCACACTGTGAAATGTCAAGTTCACAGCTAATAGGACTGGACTGAAATTTGTAAAAAAAACACACACACACACACACACACATGTATATATATATATATATATACATATATATATATACATATATATATATATATATAAACAGCCAATGTCCGAAGAAAAGCTTAGAAAGACATGAAAGTCTTGCTCCTTGGAAGCGACATTTAATATAGGTTCAAAACTTTTGCAGAGTAAAGTGTGCTAACAACTCTTTCTGGACAGATTTTCAGCATCTGAGCTCTGAAGTTGTTCCAGCTTCCTAAAAAGCCTCCACTTTCACACAGGTCAGACAGCTTACCTTGTAGATAACCCCTTGGTGTGAATTTGTTTGTCTGTCACAGGCGTTTTACATCTGCAGCAGTTTTCCTGCCTCACTTCCTGTGCAGGGTCAGATGGACTCGGTGATCCTAAACAGGAAGAAGCAGCAGAAAAACCAGACTGGAGGGTGAAAGGAACATGCAGCTACTCAGGTCCAGTTTGATTATTTATCAGGACATTGTCACCTGATAAGGCACTAAGCAGTAAACGTATTGACACCATCATTTAACATCATTGGATTTAGCAGAGATCAATACATAAAAAGTACTAAAAGATAGTTTGTAGCAGCTTATGATGAAATGATTGATTTGATCAGTTTGTTTCTGATTCACTGTGAATAAAAGTAGAATGTTTATGGAAGAAAAAAGATTATTTGAGCAAAAGTTGCTTCAGATTGATATAATTCCTTTAATAGTAGAAATATTTAATCAAAAACAGGATTATGTGTTGTATGAATAGTAAATTAAAATGATAATTTTGATTCTCAGTGTCTTTCTTTACACTTTGGTGGATACAGTTTGGGACAGAAAGTGCAGCCAGCCACTAAATGTCAAGCATCTTTGTACAAGTAGTGTCCAGTTCTGAGTACAATAGCATCTGGAAACAAAGTGAAATAAAGTCAAGTCAATGTTTAACCATCAAACAAACAAGCAAGACAGACAAATACAAAGCAAACACAAAGGAATGAAAAGTAGAAGTTTAAAGTTTGTGGAGCCTGATTGTTGTAATATTCCTTAGAAGACAAAAGACTTTAATCTGAATCTCAAACTACCCTGGAAACCTGTGAAGAGACATGAAAACTAAAACCTGTACTGATCGTTTGTTTTTTTAGTTTTGTTTTTTCCTGATCATTTTTTGGGGTTTTGGGGTTCTGCTCTGACAGGAACAGAAATAATCACAGCAAAACACGTCAATTCCTATTTTTAATTGACTGCAAAAAAACAGATGGGATTTTTATCGTACATTAACTGGAGTGAGTGACAGATG
Source organism: Callopanchax toddi (assembly GCA_006937965.1). Taxonomy (NCBI): domain Eukaryota; kingdom Metazoa; phylum Chordata; class Actinopteri; order Cyprinodontiformes; family Nothobranchiidae; genus Callopanchax; species Callopanchax toddi. The sequence continues at coordinate 671,772 of SSNR01000153.1, forward strand.
TAACATGTTTATCAAGTTTCAGTTAAAAATATCACCTGACAGCTGAAAGCTGCAGGATTTAACGAGGACTCTAATTAAATGTAACAGAAGAAATGAAATTTTAAAAAAGTGATTGGAATTCTAATTATTATGTGCATTTAATTGTACCTCAATAAAATAAATATAATTTGAGTCATTAGAGTCTCAGAAGCTGAATACTTCTAGTTTTTACTGCATATAAAGAGCAGATTTTCATTTTATACTATTGTTCAAATATAACATGCTGTCTTAGCTGCTAATGTTTTTGACATCCTTTGACTGAGTTACATAAAGGCTCCACAGTAAAGCATTTGAGGAACACAATGAGTGGTAACTGGACCCAAGATGTTGACACAGAATCAGGAAAACAGTTCAAAATGGATTTAATTTAATACAAAGGCTTAGTGTCAACATGAAAATAAACTAAACTAAAACTTACATTAAGCTCAAGAGAACGATAACTGTGAGAGAAGCAGGGGAAGAAGTGAAAAGACAAAAAGGCCATGAGGATGTGACAATAAAGGCCAGTTCATACTCCACGAAAAGAAAGAACTTTGTTCTTGTTGGGGGTCTCTGAGAACACAAACCACATCATTTTACTCTCACAGCCCCAGTTCTGCAGAGCTAGCAGCTTGTTCTTGTGCACATCAGCTGAGCAGAACCTTTTTCTGTAGGATGTCCGAGAACAACTGCTGTGATTGGTCAGAAAGGGAGGATGAGCAGTGCGTGTAGCAGTCGACGTTGTTGATGTAACTTTTTCTCTGGTGCCTGCTGTGCTGCTTTGCGCGGCGGGACCTGCGCGACAGACCTGAGGAAGCATACGGGTCTGGATCGACTTGCTCAAATCCTCCCAGTCCACGCTGGTCCCGGACCAGTGGTGGACTGCTTGCTGAATCAAATTTTTTCTTGTTCTCAGAGCTCCCCCAGCAAGAACAAAGTTCTTACTTCTCATGGAGTATGAATTGGTCTTCAGACTGTGAAACCAAGGACTGTTTAACTGTTAGAGTGTTGTTTACAGAGTAGCTTCAGCTGGCAGAAAGGCACATGGACCAATTAGATAGTTAGGGTGAACTGAGGGAACCAATGAATATGACATACCACCTTCCCCCCTAAAAACCTGAGGCAAAACATGAGTAAAGCAAAATTTCAGGCATTCAGTCCACCTGAGAGGATGATAAAGATGTGTTTTGAGTCTGTACTGAACTAGAGAGTTGTATTAAACTATAAAAAAAAAAAATATATTCTTTCCTGTATCTTATTACCACAGTCTTTGTGAAATTGTCTTAAAAAAAGATTTATTTATTTCAGAATAAAGTTGATTAGTTTGTCTAAAAGTGAAAAAACAAAGGATATAAAACACGATGAAGCATTTATTGTTTTGTTGCAGTACGATCAGCACAAAGAAATGAGAACAACATCAAGAATTTAAAGATCAAACTGTGTCTCAGAATGTTTGAGAATGAGGTCTGAGGTGAAAATGTCAGACTCTGACAACATGAAGTGAACGTGTAACGTCCCTAAATCAAAAGTTTCTTTTTCAAGTCTCCAACCAGCAATAGTGACCTAGTTTCGATTTGAGAGTCTGTGGAGAAAAATCGGTCTTCAGAATAAGAACTGGCAGTGACAGAGGAAGAAGCTTCTGTTGCCAAATGTTGTGCCACAAAATATTAGCAAAGACTGAAGTGACTTTTGTCAGATTTTCTAAAAGATGTCGACATTGTGTTAACATATTCTGATGCAAACAAATTCATCTGCAATTATTCCAGCAGACGTGACAGCAATTTTTAGTTTGAACAGTGTCTAACACACAGGACTTGATCATTGTTTATATGAGTGAAATACAAAGATTTAGTCTGACTGAAGGTTGGAAGTCTAACCTGTAGTGGTTCACATGATTTAAAAACCTCTGCATGAATCATTGTTGCTGCATTCATGGGTCAAATTTAAAGAGCTCTTCCTACTAAAGCACCAAATCGGAGAACGTGACATTTTTGAAGGCAGTGACAAACAATTCAATGTGTCATTCAGCTCTGAGGACTCGCTGGACAAAAGCCAGAGGACATGATGTGCACCATCACTGCTGGTTGATCACCAAACAGCTCACAGTTGTGTTTCTGTGTGGATGATAAGACACAATGACTCCACCTGGCACTTTTACTGCAGCAGCTCTGTAGTTCTGAATTATGACACAGATTTCCTTATCTGAGAGGCACATATGTGTTAATAGAATGGGGCTTTCACGGAACATGCATCTTCCAGTGATAAGTTTTATCTCTTATTGCTTTGCAGCATTTCATTGGTTGTTAAATTTCAAACATGCGACCGTGTCATCATTTTTCCTTCATGTACAGTATTTCTCATTTACAGTTCTGTCACTCCTCCATGCACCAACATCAGGCCTGAACGGGTGATTTGGAAAACACAAGATGAGAAATAAAAGTGCAAATCTACTGAAATCAGGAGGGGAGCTGCTGAAAATCTGTTTATTTAGCCTCTGTGTGGGTAACAACCTTCAGATAGGCTTTCACAAGTCAACAAGTAAAAAGTATGCCCAATGTAACCCAGCCGGGGTGGAACTCAAACCCACAATCCTCTGGCTGCAAGACTAGCTGCTTAACCACTGAGCTACCTTCTCCTGACAACGTTCCAATTTCCAGTGAAAAACGATTAAACCTCATTAATCTGTAAAACCCAGGATGCCCTAGACAGAATGTGGAAAAGAGGACATGTCCGGGGAAAAGAGGACATTTAGTCACCCTATAGTTAAATGAAAGAAACATTGATGTACGTTTAAAATCAAAGCTTTTCAACAAACATATTTTTATTTGTTCAAAAAAAAATTCTGTCAGTTCTATTTTCAACAATTAAACTAGAACAGTCTCAAAATAAGTTTATTTTTTTTGTAAATGCAAATGTTCTTGAATTGCCATGTTTAGGGTTAATGGGGTAATATGTTTCATGATCTCCGTGATTATAATTTTTTGCGGTTTTTCTGGTTTTTGCCTTCTGGATGTGAAGCTCTATCTGCTGTAATGTTCTATGGTTGTACAGTTTGTTATTATACTTGTACAACTGGCATAACAGAATGTTTTACTTTTTAACAATTTATTTGTAGATTCAACAATATCTGACACCAGGACTAGATTAGGATTGCAGGGGCCCCTTAGCACAAAGTGCTAAATGTAATTTTGGTTTTAAAGTAACCCTATTGAAACACATAACAATCAATCATCTTCCACACGCTTTCAATAACATCTGGATTGGATGGTTTTTATGTTTTGTGGAGTTTTTTTAATACGTATTTTTGAGCTGGAAAACCTTGACTTTCTTTTCTTGATTTATCTAAACCCTGGTGCAATCTTCAGGAAGTTGAATACTCCTCTTCATTGCTATGCTGATTATTCTCAGGTTTATATTCCTGTTAGTAGCTCTGGAATAAGCCATCTTAAAGACTGTGTATCTGAACTGAGAGCTTGGATGTCTGATAAGTTTTTAGATCTTAACCAAAATAAGACAGCGCTCCTAGTGATTGGTCCTCCAACTAAAGCTCAACTGGACCTTGAGCTCCATGGCTCTCTTGCTGACTTCAGTAAGCAGCACGTCTGTAATTTGGGGCTCATCTTTGACAGTGACCTCTTATTTGAGAGGCAGATTAGCTCATTAGTGAAGAGCTGTTTTCTCCAACTTAGACTTTTATCTAAGGTTAAACCTTTTTCATCATGGAGGGATCTGGAGAAAACGACTCACGCTTTAATCTTTTCATGCCTAGACTTTTGCAACTCTCTTTTTAATGGAATCAACAAACTAGGAGGCTGCAGTTGGTCCGAAATGCGGCAGCTCGATTCAGCTGAAGCAAGGAAATATGACTCCACGTCCCCAATTATAGCTTATTTGTGCCCCTACTTTGTCCTTTTTGTTCCTCGTCTTTATGATTTTATTTCGTACTTGTTTTAATGCATTCTGTTTATGTTAAGCACTTTGGCTAAAGCTTTATTTGTTTTTGTAAATGTGCTATATAAATAAAGGTGACATTGACATTGACTATCTGGGATAAACACTTAAAGCAGCACTCTGGAGGATTTCATCAGGAGAGCAGTTTTTGAATCTAGCGTCCAAGGGCTCCTCCTCAAAACATCTCGACACGCGCGTCCGGTCACGTGTGCGCACGTGCACGCGGCGCATATACTTCGGACATGAACTGTACCGCTCAATGTGTAGGGTTTAATCACTCACAGTTAACAATCTTATTCCAACAACACTACGAGGGTCTGATGAGCCCTCTCTGTCCCTGCTGCTTCTGATATTAGCTCTGTTAGCAGAGAGCTGCTGCTGGACTCTGAAGCTGAACTCGACTCGGCCCTGGATGAACTTTCTGACCAAAATAAACGCATAATCCTGTCAAGCCTTGCCATTCTGTGAGGTGAAAGGTTTAAAAATAAAAATAAATCCATCTTTAGCTGGAGAATGGGTAGGTTTTTAGTAGAAATGAGCTGTGAGTCCTCAGTGAACGGCTGAGACGGCAGAGAAACACACGGAGCGTCCTGTACGACAGCGCCCCCTACTGGTACAGGTTTGGTCGATGCGCGTGCATGTTGAGAGAATGCAGACATTTGAATTTCATTGGCTGAAAAATGTCGGCGGCAAGAAATAATGGAAAGGGGTCTCTAGGAGGAAGGAGGGTCTTCATCAGAATGACAGATGTTGTGGAACTCAACCCATAGATCATAGTTTAGACCTGAAATATCATTTAAAACATTTAGAAAACTTTGATACAGAGAAAAATGCTCCAGAGAGCCGCTTTAACATGTTTTTTTATGTGAGCCCATGTGAAAAAAAAAACTTGTGACCATGTGGAATTACATTAACATATTAAGTGTTTCAAAATCACATGGTGGCTGCATGGTGGCGCAGTTGGTTAGCACTGTTGCCTTGCAGCAAGGAGGTCGTGGGTTCGCGTCCCGGCTCTGCGGCCTCTCTGCGTGGAGTTTGCATGTTCTCCCCGTGCGTGCGTGGGTTTCCTCCGGGTACTCCGGTTTCCTCCCACAGACCAAAGACATGACTGTCAGGCTAATTGGGCTGGTAAATTGTCCTTAGGTGTGAGTGGGTGTGTGGTTGTTTGTCTCGTTCGTCTCTGTGTGGCCCTGGGATGGACTGGCGACCTGTCCAGGGTGTCCCCCGCCTCTCGCCCCTTGACCGCTGGAGATAGGCACCAGCTCCCCCGCGACCCTCTGTGGAGGATTAAGCGGCTGCAGAAAATGAATGAAAATCACATGGGGAACCTGGATAAAGCATGTTAATTTAACATGTTTCTGAATGTAAAAATGTTTTATTTTCCCATATGAAGTTCAAATTTTTTATTCCAAATTCACATGGGAAATATGTGTTTGTTTGTTTTTTTCATGTATTTCATATGTCACATGGTAATTTCATGTTCTCACATGTGAAGCTCATGTGGTTTTCCTCTGTCTCTGTGTCTCTCCTCATAGACTGTCTCTCAAGGATCTTGAAATGTTGGGGGACTCTAGGTGGCCCTCACCTTCTGGCCCGCGATGCCCACAAGCCACATATTGTGTCTCGGTGTGGATCTTATTGATTATCCTGACATTTGAAGGCAACTTAAACAGCTCATGTGGGCCCCTAGTGGGCGTGGTCCCCTGGACATGTTCCCTATTAAGCTCACTGGATCATCTGGCCTTGTCTAACATCCATTACTAGAAGATGTGAGGAAGGAAACTTTTCCTGACCTGCCTGCCCTCTTTATGTGAAGGCAACAGTGTAGCAGATTGCTCCTTTTCCTTAGTTTCTTCAACTATGCTGAGGTGAAAGTATGAGTGTTCAGTATCATGAAAGAGGATCTGTTTAAGGATATCTATATCGCCATGGGAACAGAAAATACAGTCATCACCTGCTCAAAAGTATGTAATAGTTTGGCCTTACTTGTGTTAAAAACAGAATTGGTTCACTAGTTTTGCTCTTAACAATATCCAAGTAGGAAAATTAGACTGAAACAACATTTATGTCATCAGACTTCTGTCAGACTTCTGCCATAATCTGAAACTTAACACCTCACAAATATTTGTTCATTTCTATTCCTTACCCCATGTTAATGCAATTTGCTTCAATGCATCCTGCTATAGCTGATATAACTATTAAAAATGGTAAAAAAAAAAAAGAATACATACATATATTGTGGATTTTGCCTAATCTATTTTTAAATACATTCATCTGCTTCCAGTTTTCATTTTGAACATGCACATGTCTGAAAACAAAGTCCACTTCTGAAGCAAACTTCATGACTCAGCATTTTCTCTTTCTCCACTTTACTCTTATTTCCCTGTTGTAAATTGACTTCTTCCCATCTCTGTTGTTGCAAATCTGTCAGTGAAAATGAAACTGGGACTGAATTGTAGATCTTGAGGTTCTACTGGGACAGAAATAAGCTGAAATACATTCTGACACTAAAAAACAGACAGCTTCTGCTTCACTCTGTGAGAGACACTAACCTGGTTTTGAGAGGAAACCTGTTTACATTTTATGAAGGATACAAAGTAGGTAAAAGCTCATGTGCTGCAGAGGTTTCTTAAACTTCTATAGACATAAAATCAATCATTTATTGAGATCGAAGGATGATGTTTTTTTTTTTATCTCTCAGGGTTTCTGAACTCAAACAGTCCTTTTCATTCCTTCATATCCATTGTATACCACAGCAGGTCTCTTCCTCTCGCTTCAGGCCTAATGAACACATTTTCCTCGTGGATCAAGTGGTCGGTGATCAGTAAATAAAGCAGCCATCATGAAAAAGCAGATGGTTGGCCATTTCCCCCGGGGGTGACGTATCGACGGACTGAACGATGTAGGAACTGGCTGTCGTCTGCTCGGTTAATTCATCATTCAGTCTCAACGACACTGGCCATGTTGCTTTGGTAATTGCTCGTATGGATGAAGGAGCACGTGGAAGAAATTCATCCCTGGCCTTCGATAATGAAACTGTTGACATTCCTCCTTTACACAGAAACCTGAAAGGACACCCTCCTCCACAGGAAACAGGGTTTGGGTTCAGAAGCACTCATCTAATCACTTAGATTCCCATAGGAGTTGATGCTGCAGTTAATATGACTTTTTATGTCAAATTTATTGAGTTATTGTAATCAGAATTTAAAAAATAAATATTTTAAAGAACTTTAGCTTAGTATGAATGAGTAAAATGATCTAATATTTGTATTTGAGAAATGCACCATTGTGTTTTAGGAATGTAGAGGATAAATCTTCTAGATGGAGGTGGATGCTCCATCTGTCCATCCTCCAAAGTTTGGTACCTCCGTGTCCTCATGGACTCTTCTTTTTCTTTGAGTCTCACAAATATTTAGAATACGTCCCCTTTTCACTAAATTTGAGATAAAAGCCTCTACTAAAGCCATCATTAGTTCTTGTCTGGTCTTTAAATCTGGAGTTCTTTGAGGGTCTTGTTCTGGAAAAGCTTCAGTACTTCACATCACATTTTTACCATCTTACAATTTTGCTGTAATTATTTGTTTTAACTTGCATGTCTTACTCAAAATATTTCATAATGACATTTTATTTTTCAAGTTTCCCTTTTAAGAACAGCCTTCCATGTTTAGCATGTCATGGTTTGGTTCTCTTCACTTGTTTTTCACTTTTCTCTTTCATCCAATACCTCTTTTCTTCCTAGTCTTCTCTCTATCCTCTGCTCCAGATTACACCTCTCCACTGACACAGCTTTAGTGGGTTGGACTTTCATAACAATAAAAGTGTTTCATTCTTGAATTCAGAAGTTTCTCTAATACCTAATTTATTCATAGATTATAAATCTAACTAGGCTCTTCCTCTACATCAGAGTTTTTGTAATGGTTTGTTTTTGTTCTCATCTGCTCCTCTGGGTGATGCATCCTTGGGTTTAATGGAAGATCTTGTATAAATATATTATTAGATTATGACCACAGATACAAGACCTACATTTTTAAAAGCAAAAGCTAAATAAATACTCTAGTTTTTAGATGCAACTTTAAAAAAATATTTGACCTTATAGTGAATAAACTTCATTGTACATATATAAACTCAAAAAAGTACTCTGGTTGCTTTACCCACCAGACATGTAGAACCATTAATATACAGTACATCAGGCAAATTAGTGCTTAAACAACAATCCAGGTGAATCTCCAAAGCTACAGCTCATAAAGGTAAAGAGATACGTATACCATTTCATCAATAATTTAAAGCATAAAGGTCAGTCAGTGCAGCTTTTCTTCAAATGAAGTCACACATGATGTAACTGAATCTAACGAGGACCCCCATGGAGCTGGGCTGTCACTAGTTTGGTTTGTTTTTTTATAAGAGATCAAGACGACACAACATTCTGCACAACCATCCGTTTTGGAACAGGATGTGTTCCAGCAGGACGATAAGAAAGTGAAAACAAACTTCACGGCTGTTGAAGCAGAATTAGGGCAGCTGACCTCTACAGTCAGATTCAGAAGAAAATCAAGGTCAAGAAACTCCACAGTTTTTTAAAAAGCAGTATGAGAATGTTGTATCATGATTATTGTGAAGGAAATATTCATAATTATTGATTTCATCACTGTAATTTAAATGTGTTAAAATATGCAACAAGTACTTTCTACAAAATCAAACTGTTGAATTAATGAGTTTCAGAACTGTAGAACTTCATTTATGCAGTAATAATATTACTTTGGTTGTTTTAACATAGCGTTTGTCACCTCCTATTTAACAAAAACTCAAAGTAAAATATTTAACCAGCTGATTGTAGTCTACGGGAACATGATGCACCCAGTTGTCTTCTTGTGATTTTACAAGTGAATGGTGATGTACATTATTGCAATGATGCTCAAATGTTGTCAAAGTTTTGTTTTTCAATCTTGTCCTGGGCTCTTATTTTGAAGGCTTTATAAAAGTAATTTTTCCGTTTGCTTTTAGAACAATAAAAAAAGAAAGTGAAACCAAAATGTCCTGTCAAGTATGTGGACACTCATTACATCCAGTTACAGAGGCAAAACAATTTAAACAAGCTTAAAACTGTTTTCAAACTCATTATTTCAAAGACCATATTTTATGATTATTGGTTTAAATTGGCAAGAATCTGTCAATACAATATAATATCTACCTCATCAGTAAGATCTCAACTAGTTACTAAAGGGACTCCCTGTAGCATCAAGTCACAGCCTCCTTCAGTAACGCTGCAACATGTTCCCTGTGTGACCTTCATGCATGACTCGGGTTTGCAGGGCAAGTGTCTGAAGGCTCCACTGGTCAGTTATATGATGTGCTATAAGAGACATGTAAGATTCAGTGGCATCTTGAAGTCCTCGTGTCGCAGGTCAGAGGAGGTCTCTCTGCTGCGCTGAGAGAATCCAGCAGCGTTGTGTTAATGTCTCTGTTCTAGTCGGGCAGGATGATGTGAGTGATGTGTTGTCAGGAAGGGAAGGTGTAACCGGGCTCCAGTGTTTTAATTATATTACAGCTGCATGTCTTTGCAAATAAAACAAAGTACTGACTGTTATCTGCTTGCATGAGTTGAAGTCACTGGTAGTTTTGAAAAGTTAACTTCTGTTGTCCGTTGAGCAGAATCAACCTGTGTCCCGTTAAAACGAGCCTTAGTGCTGCATGGTGTTGAGCCACACGTGCTCACAGATTAGTCGTGTTGCCTGAGTCACAGCTCCACAGCTTCCAGATTACCTGAGAGCACCACAGACTGAGGAGTCTTTTATGAAACCTTTAAAGACCTTTTTATTCTCTAATAGCTTTTAAATGGTAAATGGCTTGTACTTATAGAGCGCTTTCTACAGTGCAGAACACCCCAAAGCGCTGTACAACACGATCAGTCACTCACCCATTCACACTCACACACTGGTGGTGATAAACTACGTTGTAGTCTCAGCTGCCCTTGGACACTCTGACAGAGGCGGGGGCTGCCATGCACCAGCGCCCTTCCAGGACCCTCTGACCACCACCAGTAGGTAAGTTGGGTGAAGTGTCTTGCCCAAGGACACAACGACAATCTAACCCAGCCGGAGCTGGGGATTGAACCGGCGACCCTCCGGTTACCAGACCGGCCACTCTACCAACTGAGCTAATGTCACCCCATAATGTGAATGTGGGTTTAACTGTGGGTTTTAATCTGGTTCCTTTTTTCTGTGTTTTTAACAGGTTTCTTTGGAGCTCTTTGAGATTTGCCTGTCAAGTGTAAAGTGTTTTAAAAATTATTATTATTAGTTAACTCTGGTGCACATTTTACAGACTGCGTTGTCACACTCGTTGCTGCCTTCTTTTGTTGTGAATCATAAATGTGTGAACACATCAGCTTTGAAAGCTGCTGGTTTCGGCGGAATCCTCCTGCTCTCACTCATTGGTTGTTTTCTGTGATAAGTTAGCCAGAATTGCCAATGCTTTAGCAAAATGTCATTGTTCCGTTGGAGTGAAGGAGGTTTTAACTGCTGCTAACTACAGGTCAGAGTTTGATTGCAAAACTAAAATAAACCACTTCTGTCAATGGTTGCATGAAGAAATCGGAAGTGCTTTTAAAAGTCAATACATTATCATGACACAAAATATCACAATATTTCAATGTGTTGAGTTACACCTCATCATCGTGTTAGGGGTTTAGTGTTTAATTTAGCTATTCTTTATGCTTGGAACATTTAAGCCTTTTTGGATATGTTACTAGTGTTTTTGCTGTTTTATGTTCCCTGGACTTCTTGAGTTTATTTTGTTTTTGTTTTCTAGACCTGAAGTCACTGTCCATGTGCACCTTGCACACCCGTCATTCGTCTGTTAATCAACCCAGCTGCCTCCACTAAGTAATAGCCCTCCCAACAGTTAAACAGTCCTCTGGTTTCTTAGTTCAATGTCAGATCCTTCTGTTCTGATCCACCGTTATCTTGGTGGTGTTTTGCTGCAGCATCACCAACCATTTTCTTTTCTTTAATTAAGTTCCTCCCATCTCTTCAACTGCCTTTTGGGTCCTAAGGCCTGGTTTACAAGATTATTTTGCTAAATTTTAAATAAGATTTTCCCCTTTTGGCAATCTTAAGAATACCCAAATGATTGTAATGCCTGTAAAGATAATCTTAGATATCATTGTCATGTCCCATGCCCCCATGTGTCCTGTTTAGATTGTTTGGTGTTTTTCTCCTGTTTTCCTGTGTTTTCAGTCTGTAGGTTTTGGTTTTGTCCTGTGTTCCTCCTCCAGTCTCCCTGTACTAGATTCCTTCCGGGTGTGTCTCGTCTCCTTAATAGCTCCCTCCCTATATATATATATATATATATATATATATATATATATATATATATATATATATATATATATATATATATATATATATATATACTGTGTTCATTCTTCCCCTGTTGGATCCTCCTGTCAACCCTCTAGTCCTCTTTTTGCCTGCTGGTTATAATAAAATAAATTTACCTATCTGCTGCCTTCCTGCCTGCTCATCTCACCTGTACCTGGTTCTTCACAACCGTAATATAACAGCCATGTGTTAGGAGTGCTCTGGTCTGCTTGGAACAACATCGGGACCATTCCAATCACAAATCAGGGAATTTGAACATGTTGGATAGTCTTGGCCCAATACTGCAGTGTGTGTGGTGTTCCCCAAGGACAAACAAGCATGCAGCCTGTTAAATGTGACATGTAGCCAATCAGAAAGCGAGGTGATAGAACCACACTGCACAGAGCAAAGGGAATCCAGAATCAAAAGAGCTGTTGTGTTTGTTTACTCCAAAGCCGTGTTTGATCTTAAGAGGTTTTGTGATATTTTCTGTCTGACCTGGGAATGTTGGAGTTACATTGGTTTGTGTGTGTTGTCTTTGTCATGTGGCCACACACCGTAGGACCAAAACGGTTATATCATGATCTTCTATTGCCATCAGTGGGGTTTCTTGTGTTTTGAAAATCTTCCAATAATTTAAAAACTGTGCTGTGTGAACCAGGCCTAATGCTTAACACTACAGACACAGCAAAAGGCTAGCTGACTTTTACTGTAATTAGCTGAGGGATGCAGATGACCTGTTGAAGCCACATCAGCTTCCTTTCCTCTTGTGCTGCAGATGGAGATGCTATCTAAAAAAAAAGATATTGTTCATTTGAATACATTTAAAAATACAATCAGACAGCAGATTAGATTTTTCTAGAGCAGAGGTCACTAACAGGCAGACTGTGGTATGGACCCAGACCCAAAGACGGTTTTGTTTGGACCGTGCAGCAAATCCAGGACCTGGTCCTCATTCCAGAGGGAGGGGGATTGTCGTGGGAGATGCATGAGCTTTACCGAGGAGCTACCCTGTGGATTCGCTGCTCGCTCTGCACCTGGCACACCTCCTCCTCGTGAACGGAATCACACCATGCGTGATCGGGAACTTGGTCCAGAGGGAGGGGGCATCATCGAATGTCGAGCAAATCATGAGGATCACCGACCATACCCCCTCCTCTCTGGAGCAACTGGTATAGAGGCTTAAAAATCTCCAGTGCGCTCTTGCTGCCATCTCTGGTTTCTTGTGTCTGTTGGACAATCAAAATCTACCATACTTTTTAAATGGAGCAGTTATTGAATATGATTTAAAAGGTAAATTAATTTTAAAACCATTTGATCCCTTTTTCAGGATTCTTTAACATTATAGGCTGTATTGAGGAAAAGATGCATGAAAAACAACAACTGTTGCAGCATTCATGTGTTCACAATGTGTGCATCTATACTGCTTCTACCTCTGCTGGGTAATTAACTGTCAGTTACCAGGAGAAAAACAAAAAGCTTGTGAAACTCAACACGATGAGCCTCTCATTAATTAAACGCGACCATGTAGGATCTCGTATTTTCCCTGAAACTTTGATCCTCGCATCAAGCCTGATTAAAGTCTAAAAACGACTCCGAAATGTGGTAAAAAGTGGAGAAAACCTGTTTACATTTCATTCCTCTCAAATAAAGACAATTTGATGCCATTTTTAAAATAAAGTCATCAAACTAAAGAGCTGTCTTTGTTCTCTACATAATGAGACAAGCAGCATAAAGGTCAGTCTTTAAAATGACATCAGAAGCCAACAGTCATTAATTAGAAGCTGCAGACGTTGATAAATGTGCTACAGCACTACAAATGGATAATAATTACACAATCCTGCCACCATACATGTGGCCCTGCAATCAGGACATCTTTGTGATGATCATCAATCACTTCCTGCTAATTTACTGAAGCTCTATGAAAGGTCATGATGTGCAACTTGAGCGGTTTGCTTTTGCTCTTTTAGCTTTTTGCTGAGTGTTTCTGGTCCCAGTAATAGAGCCAGCGTGTCACCAGGTCACAGACATAAACTGAAGATGAGCGATCAGAAGAGACGGAGTGACAAACTGAACTTTCTCCTTCTGCCGCTGATGGATGGCAACAGAGAAACATCACATCGGGGCCATGCATCTTCACCTCAGCGCTGTCACAGCAGCGTTAAAATGTCGAGGACAAAAACTCAGAAATCCTTCCCCATTTTCTACAAATAACCTCTGGGGTTTGAGGTGGTTTATGATGGGCTTTAGTTTGGAAAGTAACAAAAAACAAGACATCTGCTGCAGAATCACATAATTGTTTTTTATGCTAAATGTTTTCTAAATAATTGGGAGTAAAAATGTTGCTGGTAGTGTAGATTCAGCTGTGATTACTGGTGCAGAAGTGACATACAATTTGTTATAATCTATTCTAGACTGATATAAAGAAGCATTTCCTCTAGGGATGGAGCCGGATACAAGTACGGTATTCAGAAAAGCACAAATAACGGGGTTTTCCCGAATACTTATTTCGAACAAATACTTTAAAAAATAATTTGTATTCGGGAACAAGAAAAACTTTATTCCAAACAGCTGCGTTCCTCATGAGACCGCGGTGCATCATGCCTGTAGGAGTGAGTGAGTCATGTTTAGGGGTCAGGATCTCATCTGTGCTACTTTGTGCAGAGTCCACACACGGACCTCAGGAGGCATACTGGTCTGGATTTACCTGTGGAGGCAGGCAGGAGCCACTCGCAACCCACGCCAATACACCGATGGCAAATGCTCTGGGTCTGGATGAGGACTGACCATCAGGCACTTTCCTGGTGATGGAACTTTGGGTCGGTCCCTGGACCGGGACCAGAACGGTTCTGGTCCCACAAAGGCGTAGATTTGTCAAAAGCAAATCTACAGCAAAATCTATTTTAAAACCTACGCCATTGCATCAGACTTCTTCATTTCATCAGGCGGTTCATCTCATGAAGAGCCGCATAAAGTAGGGGAACTTAAATAAAAATGTTAAAAAGCCATGTGAAAATCCACGAATGTTTCCGTGGTGTGTGTAGCGCCACTGAGGAATGAAGGGAGCCTCCTGGCCCAACCTGCTGCTCTGTGGGACAAACGCTGCAGGTTTATTAATGAAACAATAGGAAACTTAAGGACAGCAGCTGCTCCTCAGCCTGTAATGGTGACCTGCGGACAGGAGAGGCAGAGCGAGACGTTCTGGTCCTGCTTGAGGGTCAGAAACATCTGGCTCGCAGACTGAATACGGCCCGTGATATGAGGTATGTGACCCAACTGTTTTCCCACATTTTTCTAGATACCTGATCATATCAGCTTTCTTATCTTCTTTTATGTCTCCTTTCACTTTTTAAAGGTTGCCATAATACTCTGTGCCGTGCTGTTTATTCTAGAATAGAATATAAAACCCTTTATTGTCCTTCAGTGGGGAAATTCAGGTTAACCAGCAGCAAAGTGACGGCAAGCCAAGAACAAACAGATTCACACAAAAATAAAATATATAAAAATGGAAAATAAGAACAGAGACTGTATAATAAATATTGCATTATCTATGATTATTGTAATGGATAATTAAATAATACTTGTTATAGCATAAATTAGAAGTGAAACACAAAACCCTGGCTGTTTATGCCTATTTTGAATTGTACTCGAATACAAACACAAATACAAATACCGTACTTTTCCCCCCCTAAGCAAATACAAATACAGATACCAGCTGCTTTTCTCACCCCTAATTTCCTCCCCTTAAGACTCAACTATGTTCCTTAAATTCACTACATCTCCATTCAGGAGACTACTTCCTTATTTTAGAAACTCTGGCTGTGTTGAATGATGTCACCAATGGGTATGGTTCTTACTGTAGATAAATAACTGATAGAACGTCACTTCAAAATGACTAACATATCCCTTAAAATTAACAGTTTCCCTTAAATTTGCAACAAAATCTTCTTAATTTATGATTAAAAAACAATCGCAATCATTCTTGTTGTCAGTTTGTGGGAATTAATTATTTGCTGATCCCAAGCATCAACTTCCAACCTTCTGCAAATGACACAAGCTCACTGGGTAAATATGGTGCCTCAACCTTAAAGTACAAAATGTGTGAGAGCTGAAATCATTACATCATATAGTCATAGCTCAAACTTTAGTTAACATCATGGGAGGAGGGCTGAGTCGCTAACAGAACTGAGACTTTCTTCTTCTATCTCTCCTTGAACATTCTAAAGACTGTGTGGGCATCAGAATTGATCTGAGCTTTAACCTAAAAATGCAACACTACATTTTTTTCACTAAATTTTGTATTTTACTTCAATTATAAATGACTACTGAATGTGTTCAGGATTTTTAGATCAGCCGTTTTTTTTTTATCAAAAAGATTAAAACCACTCAGTGTGACCCTAAAACTTTAAACTACTTAAAATTCTAAGTTAGTTCTATAATGTTCCTCTTTTTGTATGTTAATCTGAAATCAGGAGCTTTATTTTGTCACATTTCATCAAAAGTATGGCAAAAAATTACAACGATTTAAGGACTAACAGACCATTACATATTTAAAAGAAAAGAAAAAAAAACCCAACTTGATTTCAGTCAAATAAAACTTCTTCTGTGAACCTCTCTGTACCTGACATGAGCAGGAGAGGAAACTTAATTCAGTTTAACAAGAAGAAAGAAGAAGGAACTTGTTAAAACGAACACGATAGCTGAGAAAATCCAACTCTCAGAGCGGACTAAACAGTTGTGACAGACAGGAAACTGAAGTGAAGAAACATGAAATATATGCAGTGTAAGATATGTTCTATATGCATGAATATAATCCTAATTATAGTGATTAATGAGGATTAATAAGTCAAAACAAGCACTGACTTTTTAACTTAAGAATTATAATCCATAATTATGGCAACTTTTAATGATTGATTTGTTATGATTAAAAGTTATTCTTGTAGTTAATTTGTGTCATTATCTTCATCAACCAGGCTTTTACTTTCTTGAGATAAAAAATTAAACTGTTATCTGAACAAAACTGTAACTTTTCTCTAGATTAAATGAAGATACTGAAGCAAACCATTAATATGCAGGTTTGGTTGATCTGATTTCACCTAGAAAAGATTCATAATTGGACTTTAATTAAGGTATTAGTGAAATAATCAATTTAAGACCCAGTGATTTTATTTAAATCGTCAGATTGTATATTTGATTTAATTTCTCTTCTGAATATATAATAAAAGTGGTCATAACAAAATGTATTTTATTTTTAGAGGAGGATCTAAATAATTTGGTTCATCTCATCATTAGAAGTTTTTTTTGTACAGAAGTCTCAGAAAAATACTGGGTCACATACATGATCATTGATTAATAACTTATTCCATCAGTGCAGCAACATAAGCGTGCCGTTTGCCTCCTTCTGTCCCTCTTTGCTGTTCTCCTTCACTAATTAATGACAAGCTGCAGCCTGATTTAGCAGCTGATAGACGGAACACCGTCTTCATCACTGAACGAGTCACCCACTGAGCTCAGAAATCCTCTCAGCCGGCCAACAGCCACACTCCAAACTTGGCAAACCTGGACTACATCTGAGCAGGTGACTGGTCTCGTGCTGCTCGATCATCCTGCGACTCCATCAGCAGCAAAATCAGAATGTTGAGTCAACATGGATGCATCGTTTGGCCTCATTTAAAGGGAAAATATGACCTCCTAATGTGTTTGGATCAGTTCAGCTTCAAAAAGGATCAGCATTATTTGTTGTTGAGTTAAACCAACTTATGCACTTAGATCCTGGTTCTGCAACCTGTGGTTCTGGAGCCACATGTGGGTCTTCAGCCCTTCTAAAGTGGAACCTTGTAACAAGTAATGTTTATTGAAATAAACACTAGGAAAGGGCAAATGGAACTATTTTTGTCCATATTTTTACAGTAAGTGAATTGAGCTTTTACAGCAGAATGACAATAAAAGGTTTTTCATCAGATCAGGAACAGAATGATCTGAATTCAACTCCAGAAATCCATTTTACTGTTGAGCTAATAGTTTGTTAGCCTGCTATTTGACTTTGACACACAGAGCAGTTGCTCTTCAGATCCATCAGAAAATGAATGTTTTTTCAACATTCTTCAGCTAAATTGTTGCCAAAGTGAAGAGTTTTGTTGATCTCCTGCAATTTTAATACATCAAAAATATGGCATTATGGAAAAAAACAACTCCAAATCACTTCTTATTAAAAGAAAATAAACCTGCCTCTAATCAAAGGCTGGTACTATATATTCCTTATGAGCATGAAGGTGTTTTAGGACTATAAAGACATACATTACCTGATTTGTTTTGACTTTTCTACAAAGACAGAGAACAATAAAACGTAAAAAATTATTTTATTTGTTTTGGTTTCAAGTCCGTTTTTTTGTTTCTGACAAATAATATTAAATAAATAGTATGAATAAAAATGTCTCTCAGTCATAAAGGTTGCAGACTCCTGGCTTAGAAGGAAGTACTTTTATAAGAGTCAATGTTTTGTTGTGTTTTTGCTGCTTAAAGTTCTAATTGATGCAGCATTTCCTGAATGTTTTATTGAAAACACATTTTCTTTTATATTTCTCCATCTATGTTATTATCATGTTTGTAATAAATACAAGTGATTGTGTTTTCTTCTCATTTTTGTCCTTTAACATTTTCTCTGCATTGCATTTCTGTTTATTTGCAACAGGATCGGTATATGTTAATTTTAACGTGACAGTTTGGTCCTGACCTTAATGAAACAGCTCTTGACTGCAGTTTATTTTTCATAAGGACACTTAGAGCTCTAGTGTAAGTTAACTGCAGTAAAAAGAATCATTAGAGTGACTTATAGCTTGAAGGTTGAACTTAAAATTGCAACAACCTTTGAAGATAACTATAACTGTTGAAATAAACCAAGAATCTTTGGTTCATTAACCCCTTCATGTATAAAACGAGCTGCAAGTTTCCAGAAACTGCTCGTGTTCTTCTTCCTGTAGGAATTTACAGTAAATTAACAATTAATAGCTACAGTTCTAAAGCGACAGCCTTAGCTTTCAGTTATATCACTTTCTTCAACAAAAATTCCAATAAATTACCAAGGTTTAAGTAAGCAATCAGGCATAACAAGATGCTTGTCATCTGAATGGTGTTTTAAGTTGGTTTCAGAGGTGGATCTGAGCGTTGATCAATGATTCTGTGGGCGACAGTAGCACAGCAGCTGTGTCTCCCACCGTCTGCATCGATAACAAACAGAAGGGAGCAAAGAAAAAGAGAGAAACTACAAGACAGCAGCCAGAGATTCGTCTCTGCTCAGAGAAACTAGTGGATACAAATCCTGCCAACTTGTGCTACAACATTTAGAAACGTCAAATTAGAGGAAAAACACAGTTTAGGCCCAAAGCTGATCCACAGTGCAGCTGTTTTTATTGGTTGACATAATCTTTGGGTAAGATGGTGTCTGGTTTGTTTCTTTAACTTGCTTTCAGATTTTTGTTGAGTTCAGTATTTTAATCAGCTCTTTTATTTTGAAAACCTTTTGGGGGTTTTTTCTGTTGGTTCCACATATTTGTCAAACTGCTGTTCTGATGTCCTGCTGTCTGCATCACTTCTGATAATCAGCTGTACATTTGAGGGTTTTGCAATCAAAACCCATTCTGGTCTCAAAACGCTTTCCGATGGTCTCATCTTGGAATCAGACATTGTTTTTTCCTCTGTTCAGTCTCGTCTCAGACATAAACTCCTCCATCGTCTGACAGCTGGTTTGAACAGTTTGTGCTGATTTGCTGTTTGGTGTTCTCAAACCTGATGCTGTGCATTATGGGTAAATTATTCTTAAAGTTTTGTAGTTTGTTAAGAAAAAACTTTACAAACCCAAGATGTAATTGTATTTTTAGGAGAAGAATCTTTCTCCTACATCTCTCCAAACAAGCCAGACTTGTATTCTTTTCAGATTGTCCTGTCAGGAACTTTCTGACTGAAGTCCATAAAGATGGAGCTCTTTGTCATAAAGAGACACAGATAGAATGACAGATCTCAGTGTCTTACTGTGTCAAAGCAGACTAATAGGTACTCCTGCTGTTCCATCCTTAACTTTATTGAGTTTATTGAATGATCTGGTTCCTGAGTGGATAGGCAAAGTATAAAGAAAAATAGAAATAGAGGGAGAGGTTAGAAAGTCAGGGGACAAGGAGGACTGAGACCAAACCAAACCAGAGAACAAACAGAGAAACACAGAGAAGACTGCAGATTTAAAATTCAGCCCTGCGATGGACTGGTGACCCGTCCAGGGTGTCCCCCGCCTCTCGCCCCTTGACCGCTGGAGATAGGCACCAGCTCCCCCGCGACCCTCTGTGGAGGACTAAGCGGCTACAGAAGATGGATGGATTTAAAATTTAAACCTTTACTAAACCAGGAATGTTTTAATACTATTCATTCAGTGTGTGCTATTTTGTGCCTTTATGTGTGTGCGTGTGTGATCAGGAGGGGTAACACAAAGGGGGAGGGTGGGGCCACTGCACCACCACCAACCTCAACCCCTGAGTGTCAGAGCACAGGGCCCCTGTGCTCCCAGAAGCCCTGAGCAGATGGACAGAAACCAACAAAGCCAGGAGAGGGCTGCCAGCCTGGACGATGAGGGGAACCAGCGAGGGTACGGGGGAACACTGACCCCCGACGGCAGGAGGCACCCTGTGTGCAGATCTTGCCCGTGGCAGAGCAACACAACCGCCCAAAGACCCACACTGTCTTTATTCTCAAGCAGCTGAAATGATCTTCCATGAGGTGAGGAGCTCCATCATGCTGGGGAAGCTCAGGTATGCTGCTGCTCCTCTACATCTAAAGAAGCCAGCTGAGATATTTTGGGCCTCTGATTAGAATGCCTCCTGGTTCCCTCAGTCTGGAGGGTTTCCAGGTACGCCCCACTGGGAGGAAACCCCTGGGAAGACGAATGTGAAACTATGAATCCACTCTGGCCTGGAAATGCCTTCAGGTTTACCAGAGGGGGCTGGGGAGAGGGTGGCTCTCCCCCTCGATCAGTGATCAGATATGGCCCCTCGCCCTTTTAAGGTTTATAGTCAAAAAACAAAAACAAACAAATGTTTGTGTTGCTTCTCTGTTGTGACACTCTGATTAGATGATTGAACTGTTCAGGTGGTTTTCAACAGAAGCCTGTTATTGATTCTAATCAGGTTGGAGCAGAGAAACATCTAAAACATGCAGGATAGTGGTCCTCATGGACCAGGACTGACACAACTGGAAACGGATGTCTTTTCGTGGCCTGATTTTATAGGTCACTGAGTTTGTTTTAAACCATTAAAATTCTACTGGGAGCCTAAATTGTCTTTTTCATTAAGTAGAAAGGAATATGTTGTTTTCTCAGTGTCACAAATCAATTTATGCACTTAATGGTTCAGGTTGCTCTTAAAGGAACCACCTAAAAAAGGGATCCACTATTCAGATGAGGGACAATTTTACTCCTCTTGATTTATTTTTTGAATTTATTTCAAATAATTTTAGGGAATATTGTATTTTCTCCTGGTTAACACCAAAAATACACCCAACGCGGTCACAAACAGCTCCCTGACAGCTCTGATGCAGCGCTAATCCCAGGTAGGTCCTTAATCCGCTGCAGACGGCGCGGTATTCCCTGCGGACGTTGCCAAAGTGGCTCGTTACGCGCAATCAACGCCTCGGTTTCGCTCCTTTGTGCGTAAAGGCGCCATCGTTCCGAGCGACCTGCCCGCTGCCGGCTCTCCTCTCGGTGCGGCTCCGTGATACTTCGTGGTTTTTGTGCCATCTAGGGTTATCCGCCGCTCCATTGCAGTCTTTCTGGCGCAGAGACTTCACAGCGCTCCTATCTAAACGCGCTCCTGGACGAACACAACGACCCTGTTAATCCTAATAAAACACAAACTGAAAACTTCCCCTTTTGGATTTATTGTTCTTTTTAATTTTTTTCCACAAAAGCTGGTTTCGGTCTGGATAACTACTTTGGAGATTCGCACCATTCCAAGGACAAGTGTAACTACAACACCGCGGGGACCAGGCAGAAAGGCGCCTGTGCCATGTAGCGGCACTCCAGCGTGGAAATATACAGACGAGCCCACACTGCAGCGAGCGGCTTGTTTTTACTTGAAGGGGGAAAACTACAAAATGCTGTGAAGCTCTGTGTCGCAGCTCGGCTCCCTGCTAAAGCGCAGGTTTAACGCAGCATCTGCTGCTTAGGAGGAGAGGGAAAGAAAACCTGTCAAGTGCGAGAGACGGCAGTTGGGTTTGCTGTCCCGGAATTAGTGGATGAATAGGAAGGGAGCGGCTTTAAGGCTCAAACCTGGAAAAAAATCAAATAAAAGCAAAGCCTGCAGTGGAGCATAATGGATAACTGTCCGCCAGTGCAGGTAAGAAATAACCCGAACTGTCTGATACGTGCAGTAGATGTGCATTCTGCAGAGATAGGATGCGCACTTAGCGTTTTTTTTTTTGTTTGTTTGTTTTTTGCGCTGCTTTTTTGATATTTTGCAGTTTTAAAGTGCACAGATGTTGATTTGCGTGCAGCGGATCTGAGCGGGTTTAAATTCTAATGGCAGGTGGGGTGTTTATTGGATGAAGGGTGGCTCAGTCTCCTGGACAATTACAGGTTCAAGTAATCTCATCACCGGCGGATCCATCAGCAGGCTGTTTAATTAAAAACCGTCCATTTACAGAGATGTGGGCACGGAGACGTGGAGCTCAGAGTTCGGATCTGCAAATGTTGATTTGTGATTGCAGGCTTTTGTTTATTAAAATCAGTGTAAATTGCTCCACCGAGGGGAGGAAAGAGGGGTTTATCACTAATATGACCGCGTTAGGAAACTCCTGAGGAAATGTGGGTTTGTGTGCGTGTGTGTGTGTGCGCGCGCACAGGCGTTTGTGTGTCCATCTGGTTAGAGGCTCAATGGCCGCCATGAGGCACTAACGCCGCCACCTACTGTAATCACCACCCTTCCTTTTGTGGATTACACGGTCGCATTAAGAGATCCCTGTCCGGAGGTAGAGCCCCTCCGGGCGGCCAGTGGCTGCTGTTCAGCACCACGGACAGCGCACAGAGCTGCGACAGCAGGGAGCGTCTCTTCACACAGAGAGCACTCTTTATCTAAAAGCTCTCCGCCTCTTAAAAAAACTCCACCATGAGGGGTTTATTTTAAGCAGACAGGGTGACAAGGCTGTTAGTACATCTTTGGTTCCAAAGGGTTAAAATCAACACCATGAAAACAGCCTCATTCTGATCCAGTGAATCCAGGAGCTCCAAGAACTGGTTTCCACCCAGTTCAGTCCAGGACATAAAGTATCTCTGTTTGACAGCTGCTAACATTTAACCCCTAAGATGAAGCAGATTTCATTTGTTCCCAGGTTTTCTCCAGTGGGTCCCAAAGTGTGGGTTGGGATTCTAATGTTGTAATGGTTCTAAACACCAAGTGTGTGGTCATGTAATGATCTCCAGAAATCAAATGAAATGCAATAGATTAAACCTGATGAAAAATACTAATAAGTGACTAGAATATTAATTTTAGAGGCGTTGTTGTGTTTGTTTGGGAACCTCAGCTTTAGGCCAAGCTTCATTGGAGAGCTTTGTCCAGTATTGTCTTATTTTGAAAGCTCATCTAAAAGGCCTGTGTGGTTGTTTATCTAGTGTGTGTCTCTGTGACAAGCACCATTTACCACATAGTCCCCAGAGTTTACTGGATAAATATCAGCCACACATAAAAATTCCCTCAGAATCAACATCAAGCGACTGTGAAAGTGTTTGACTCTGCTCTCAGGCTGGTTTAATTTAGTTAGCATCAGAATCTCATATCAGGTTTCCAGGCTAATGGAACACCAGCTAACCCAGTCATAATGACTTTAGCCTTCTTTTGATTCACTTTAAACTTGTTTATCAATCTCACTGGTGAGTGTTTGCTTGTTTACATATCCACAACATTCAGCTGTGCTTAGGACTCACTCCGATCCTGAACGTAACCTAGCTTGTTAGCTGCTACATGCTATGCTGGTGCAGATGTGTTGGGTTGGTTGATTTAGTGAAATGTTTCCACAATGAAAAAATGTCCAGACGTTACATGATATTGATTACTTTAGATATTTGTTTGGCTTTCTGACGTTTTCTTTTTAGATTTGACATACTATGCTAAATGCTAAACTAGCACGGACGTGTTGTTTGAATTGATGATGAGAAATTCTTAATTATCAAAAAGGTTTTATCATTTTATTACCTCGATGCATTTTGATCATGTCAGGCCTCTGACAACTTTTAAGAAGCATTTTGAATTCCAGTTGCTAAATGCTAAGCTAGCACAAACTGGTTAGCCAGTTTAATGTAGGAAATGCTAGAATATTAGCCCACCAGCACAGGCAAGTTCATGTTTTCAAAGGAAAGAAAGTGACCTCAAACAGAAAAACAGATAAGACAAATATAAAAAAAAAAACTTTCAAAAGGTTAAATACAGTTCATCTGTCTTTTAGATAATTATTTGTCTTTACTTCATGGTAAAAAGACCTCAAACCTTTACTAAAAAGTAGACTCTTGTGAACCATTCATGTAGAGATAGCGAACATGTTTGTACAAAGAGTAACCCATAGTCCATATTGTGGCTGAGAATTGACTTTTTCAAGACCAAAAACCTCCAGAACATAATCAGCTCAGTTAAATCCAGTGAATTAAGCCTTATTCTGTTTTTTATGGGGAAAACATACAATACTCTTCAGATGTTTTATATAGAGATTTTCAGATTCTATTTCTAATAATAATAATGGATTGGATTTATATAGCACCTTTCTAGACACCCAAAGTGCTTTGACAGAAGCTCCATTATTCATTCACGCACACATTTACACCGGTGGTGGTAAACTACGACAGGCGTCTGTAGTCACAGCTGTCCTGGGGCAGACTGACAGAAGCGAGGCTGCCATTCTGCGCCATCGGCCCTTCTGACCACCACCAACATGCACACACAGTCACACAGGCAAGGTGGGTGAAGTGTCTTGCCCAAGGACACAACGACAATCTAACCCAGCTGGAGCTGGGGATCGTACCGATGACCCTCCGGTTACCAGACCGGCCACTCTACCAACTGAGATATATGCTGCCCTACAGAAATAGTTAATACTTTATTAACTTTATCAAAATATTTGCTGAACAAGTCAAAAAATATTAAACTAATTTGTGGCCATCATGTACTTTCAACTTAATTTTGCCACATAATGCTAAATGTTTGGACATTATGGATTAGATTGATGAACCTCTGTAATTCTCCCTCATCATTCTGTCTGATCTTTGTGACTTTTTCTTGTTGTTACATTTTATTTAGATTAAATTACTGTCATCATTTGCACCATTTGTAGGGTTTTGTGTAAAGTTTTGGTTTTGTCTCTTATTTTGACCTGCCTCTCACTCAGTAGTATTTATCTTTTAGTGCCTTTATGAACACGTGGTTTCTGCCTGTGTTTTACCAAATCCTTGTCTGCATTTTGAGTTCATGTCATGTTAGGTCATAGCTTTGATCTTATGGTGCTTGTGGTGGTCAGGTTGATATTAACCAATCAGAAGTCTGGGCTTCAGCCTTCTCTTGTTTCATTCTCTGAACATTCAAAGTGTGTATAGTAGAGAAATACCACTATTATTGTGTTTGAGTTAGACATGACTCTGCAGAACAGTTGGTTCAAAGGGCATCTATAAAAAGACTAATGTGGACTTTTTACTGTTTGATCAAACTCTCTGAAAGCTTCTTTGACTTGTGAATAAATGTAACTTTTAAACCTGTCTGTCTAAAGCCTTCCTATAGTGCAGGTGTGAATGTTTGTGTTCATATTTGAATCTAGTCCTATTATATCTCACCTTTCATCTGTTTATAGAAAGAAATTTCCTTTGATGGTTGTCATGAGCTGACTGTACACAAATATTCACAAACATACACAAACTGTGTTTACTTCAAGTCTTTCCTTCAGTTTTACTTCTTGCATCCCATTTCTGTTAAATTCAAATATATTTTTTATTTTTGGCTCTTTTAAAATGCTTCTTTTTATCCGATTGAAGCACCCAATCATGTTATTTTAGCCAGAGACCATGAGAGGGCCTTTAATTAATTCTCACTTTGTGTTCATTGTTATTCATGCTGCTTGCCACAAACAGTCACAACATTAGTGTGAGTTTTGCTCATCTGATAGGGCCGTATCAGTAGCATTTATTGTCCCTCAATGCCTGATGCCGGGGCGACACTGGAGGGTTAATGCCTTCTGTTGAGACTGCTCGGTGAAATTGATAGGGCTGCTTTGACAGATGAGATAACCTGCAATTGCGAGCGAACGCAATTTACGGGTGCGGCAGATGGATGCTGAGGACACTCACAGAAGTAGGGCAGTTTTACCTTGGGGAGCAGCTCGGCGTGCACAGAAGAGAAAGCTCGAAAGTTGTTGTTTTGCAATGGAAATCATGAGAGAGGAGGGCTGTTTTATTCAGCGCGGATGGGAAGCAATTGCAGTTCAAAATTAAGTGGGAATAACTTGGGGATTTGTCTTTAAACCCTTTGTGGCATCTGTGTGAAACTCATGCTGTGGATGAAAAAAAACTGCAGCTCAGTTTTTTTATGGCTTCATTGACTCACCTTCACCTCCACAGTGACTGGGCCACATTGAAAAGGCATAAATAAACCTAAATGAAAGGCTGGGAGGATCTGACGTGCAGCCAGTCAGATGCGTTTGATCTGCTGAGGAATAATGGATCTACAGTAAAGCTCATCTGAGAATAAAGCACAGCTGCAGAGCATTTTCGTGTGCTTCTTTACCTCAAATTGCTATGAATTACAGGGAGATGCTTCCCTGCTGCTGTTGCCACTTACTTGGTCTGTTGTTTGTGTGGGTGCCCTGTGAATATGACCCAGCTGTGTGTGTGCAGCATACGTGCAAAATCAGTGTTTATCTGCTTGGGTGGATCCGTCAGGTTTTCCTCTTTCCCTTCTTATTTTTGGTTATATCAGTCTTAAACTCATTCTGCCACTGTTCAAGTCATGGATATTTGACTGCTCAGATATCAGAGCTCAGTTCCCACACATGCTGAGCACTCGGTTTTTCCTCCCTCTTTGGTTTAACTCATTCGAAACCCTCACAGTGGGATTAAGGTCAGTGATTGTGGAGGCTGGGTCATCGGATTCAGCTTCTTGGCCACACAGCTCTTACAAAGTCTAAAGGGATGTTTTAGTCTGCTGTTCTGCAGAAAAAGGAATTATGGCTTCAGTAAGCTCAAACTAAGTGTCCTGGAATTCATGATGATGTGTTTTGATTGGAATTCCAGTATTTGATAACACCCTAAAATCTGAATTTTCTCTGATCTTAAAAGTTTTTTGAGCAAATAATCTATCACAGTTCAGAACTTTCTCCGACATGCCTCTGGATATGGGTTTTCACATGTCCAGCTGTTCAGTGTTTCAGTACTTTTTGCACAACTTGCTATTCTCTAACATGGAGCTTAACAGGTGTTTGATCCATGAATCAAACAAATGTTCTGGTTCAGATAGAAGTGGTATTTATCGAATGAATGGTGGTGCAGTTGTTAGCACTGTTGCCTCACAGTCAGAAGGTTGCAGGTTCGAATACCAGCTGTGGTCTTTCTGTGTGGAGTTAGCATGTTCTCCCCATGCATGCGTGGGTTTTCTCTGGGTTCTCTAGTTTCCCCCACAGATCGCAACATGCCTGATAGGTTAAATATTGTTTGCTAGTTTGGATAAAAACATTTGCCAAATACTTAAGCATATTTAAACAGTCCTCATCGTCATGCTGTAAACATTATGACACCATGAGACCAAGACGACACCTAACATTTGATTAACAGTACCTCACTTCAAAGGTGAGACTTCAAACAGGAAGAACCTCAGAGTGTCATTAGCAGGTTCTAACAGAGAGGCTGCAAGAGTCACAGAAAGGAACAGAGTGGACGTCCTTTGGCCACATCTCACACTGGTGACTGCTTCATTGGTCACTGTGAACAGTGCCCTCTGGAACCAGATGATGAATGCCACCCAACTCCAAGCACATATACTGTGAGAGAGGTGAGAGGCACCTGAGTGTCACATCAGGCCACTGAAAACATCAGCGTGGTCTGTGTGACAGACAATATGTAAGGGTACCTGAACACACCACCAGTCCAGGCAGCGATTATGCTGGACGAGGGACCAGTCAGCCTCAGTGCTGCTCACTGATGAACGTTGGTTCACGCTGAGCAGAAGTGATGGCTGCCAACGATGTTGGAGATGTCAAGGAGACGCTATGCATCAGTCACTGTTGTCTCCAGACCAGCCTTTGACGGTGGTGTAACAGTGTGGGCAGATGTATGTAGTCAAAACAGAACTGTCCTACACTCTGTGAATGGCGCTGTGACAAACCCATACTAGTGGATAACATCCCTGATCCAGTCATTGTTCCTGCCTACAACACAGGCCTCGTTTCATCTTGGAAGACAACAATGCTCCAGCTCATAGACGTAGCATAGATAGGGAACAGCTGCTAGTACTCCAGACCTGAATCCCATAGAAACCCTATGGCATTAGCTGAGTCACTGTGTAGAGGCTGGTAACTCATTTACTGAGAACCTGAATGACCTGAGGGCTGTCCTTCAAGAAGAGTGGGATGCCATGACTCAGCAGACAACAGGTCGACTTGTGAACAGCATGAGTCATTTTTGTCAAGTTGTAATTGATGTTCAAGGTCACATGACAAGTTATTATGAATTTGCCATTTTTTGTTGGGGTTCAGAAATGTATCAACAATACAATAACAATACTAAAGATTTGAAAAATGTCAGGATTTCTCATGTTTACCAACTTCTTCACCTAGATCCATCTTCTTTAGATTACCTGACCCAAGAAGCATCCTAGTGTTGTTCTTACAGTTTCATATCCTCAACTTTCTCTTTATGTTTAGAGTATTAACATCTTTTTTGAGTACACAGACTAATACTCTTCACCTGGAGCCAGTTGAAAACGTTTATAGAGATTTTTCTGTAATTTCAAAGTGTGTTTTGTAATGTAAAAGCTAGTGTGATTACAGCCAAGCCCAAAGTGTTTTGCTTTCATCATAAATAGCTCCAATCTCCAAAAATAGCATATCAGTTCACACATTATCTTTATAAACATTTACACCTTTATCATTGTTGCATTACATGTTGTTTTGGGTAGCATTCTTTTAAAAACCCTCTATTCACTTGACCCACAGAAGCACCAGATATTTGATGTAGCTATTAGTGCTGATATTTACACATTTATTCCATGGAAATTGTGCAAAATGTAAACCTGATGTAAAGGTAAAAAACACCATACTGCAGGAACTGCTATGAGATGGAGAAGATTGTAGATGGCAGTGCTACTCTTTGGTCAGAGTTGTGCTCATTTTAGCCACTATAGCTCAAAGATTTCTGTTGAATTTAAACTCAATTTCTCAAAATAGAAAACACTCAGAAAACTGTCCACACTGAATAGGAATAACATGTCAGATCCCTTTAAAGGGATACTCCACCAGAAAGTGATTCTTTGTCTATTGTCATATTCCCCATAAGTGGGAAAAAAACTATTTGTAAACAGCCCAGCCGTTTTCCTGATCCGGCAGTACTCCTTTAGCTTTAGGTGACCACTGGTTTCACTTACAGTGTTTTACGCTAAGCTAATGCTAAAAGAGTACTGCCAGACTGTTAAAGGAGCTCTGCCGGATCAGGAAAACGGCTGGGCTGTTTACAAATAGTTGTTTCCCATTTATATAACAATGAGGAATATGGCAACAGACAAAAAAATCACTTTCTGCTGGAGTATCCCTTTAAGGGCTGACAAAGTCTGTTTTTGGAGACTGAGGATGTGAGATAACATTTAACAAATAATAGCAAAATATATTTTGTTGTTATAGGTTTTAATTTATTTATTCCCATTTTGTTTTGTTTAGAGAAGTAACATAATACATTTAAGTTAGATATTTTAAAAATCTAACATCTTATATTCTGTTTTCTGGGCTACACAAACAGGATGTGGAGGATTTCTGTTGACGTTTGAACCATTAATATTTATATGGGATCCAATCAGAGTTTCTCTGTGGAGTTCTCATCAGGTCCTTAGCATCTGGTTTGTAGAAGAAAAAAAAACACAGTTTTTGAGTGATTGTCGAGAAGAGCCAGCTTTGTCCCAGCATATGGTGATTTTAGTGACTAAATGTAGTTTTTTCCAGACTGCTGTGTCTTACAGTGATGACTGACAGTGTTTTTGTTTACTTGCCTAGTTTTCCTTCCTATAACAGCTGCTCACTGTGTTATCTGCTTGTCACTGGACAATGAATGCAGGTAAATTCCAAATGTCTGCCCATTAAAGGATTGTATTTGGGTCTTTTGAATTTAGTAAATTAGAATTAAATCTAGAATTATGATTTAAAGCAACTAAATTAAAACCAAACTTTTAGATTAATATTTTTGTTTTTTAAACACTGAATCGTCTGAATTTAGTCAATTAAAATACAATTCTGAGTTTAAAAGCTCCTGATTAAAAATGTATTTGAATTCATGTTTAGTGTTGAACAATTTTATTATTTTTACTGACTAAGTTTGGCTCTTTGTAATCAGAGTTTCCCTGTTTATGTTACGTATAATCGTGTTTTTTCCTCTAAACTTGATGTAAATTAATTTAAGTGTCATATTCCCACAATGAAATTATGAATCAGAATTGGTTCACGACCCAATTTAGTTCTGAATTCCTCAGAGGTTACATTGTTCTCTTTATTAAGATATATATTGTGTATATACTGTATGTACACATGTTGTCCAACCCAATATTTTACATAGAAATCCTCCTGCAGCTAAAAGAAAAATTAATTTTAAAAATTATTTTAGGACAACTATAGTTGTATTGCTGATCTTTTATCAATATAGTATTAAATTAAACTAAATTTGTTTTCAATCCAGATGATCAGTTTTCAGAATCAATCCTAGTGCTTTATTAAGAACGTTAAAGATTCTACTCCTACAAGTTACTGCACTGATAAGATTCAGGATAAAAGACAAAGAAACGTCGAGCTTGGCTGTTTTAAAAAAGGATGATTTGAACTGGTAGCTTTCAGCATCAAAAACAACTGCAGCTTTTTTCTTCTTATAGTTTTATTTATTTATCTTTTCTTCCACCAGCTGCCTCCAAAGCCTCATGTGTGGGATTCAGAGCTCCCCACCAGCTGAAATTGAAAAGAGAAACCCTGAAGCCTTTTCCAAGTCAATCGCATCCATAGCTTTGCTTTTATATGGATTCCATCAGATCCCAACGGTGTCAGAGCGGTAAAACTGTGTAAAGGAAGCAATTGTAAAGCAAATGTAAATTTGATCCCGACATGCAGTGATTTTAACACTAATATATTCTACGTGAAGCTAAATATATTCAGTTATGTTCTGATTTATTCATGTTTTATTCATTTGAAGGATTTATTTCTGCCTCATTTGGCTTCATTTTAACACTAACCCACATTATTATGTTGATTAGAGGTAGATTATGTAATCACAACATTAGATTAACCAATTATTATCTAAACAGCTGAGTAACTCAGCATGAAATACAGGCTGTTTCCCTCCTAAAGATTCTCATCCTCCAACATCTACGTAGTGTTAAAGCAGAGAGCAATGCATTTTTATATATGTTTTAGACTTTGTGCATTATATCTGTAACTTATACTGCAATGGGAAGTAAAAACAATTCAATTAAATAAAATAACAGACAACCTATTTTTAGCATCTTGCAGTAAAACATAAACAGACCCACTTTCTGTACCACTGGTTTCTATCCCGTCATTTGTCCTCTATCGTTTATTTCTTCTCTTTGTTTGTCTTTCTTTACTTCAATTTGAACTGATAATGGAAACAGTTACAGAAAAGGCTTCTAGATTTACTGGTCAATCTACGTCCCAGTCCTCACCTATGGTCATGCTCTAGGTCAGCGGTTCCCAAACTTTTTTTGCCGCGCACCCCCTTCTATGTTCCAGCTGTGTTCGCGCACCCCCAATCCCCGGATGGAGACCTTTGACATTTGAACAAATTCCTGGTGCCTACGAATCGTTAATGTTACAAATGTTCAATACTTTTGAGTGTTTAATAATTAAATAAATCGCTTTTTATATGTAACCGGGGATTACTCTGAGTGTTGCGTGTCCTACGGTCTTGAACGCCCCTCGCACGGTCTGGTATTTCCTTTTGATGTATGTATCTTGTAAATACGGCGGGTGTGTGTGTGTGTGTGTGGGGGGGGGAGTGCTGATCGAATGCTGGAAGTCAGCAGGAGGTTACTACACTGGTTTAAGCTGACGGTTCGCTTAACTAACTGCTTAGTGTTTTTAAATTGAAACCCAGCTCTGTTAGCCATTAGAAAGTAGCGCTGCATCTTTAGTAAAAAGTAAAGAAAACGACTCACCATGGAGTTGATTAAATAAGGACACATATGGAATCAATCAACAGAGCTGTTACAAGCTGTCAAGAAGGATTTTTTGAATAAATAATATCCATTTGACAAGATAAACAGCCCAGCAGTTCACGCAATTTTGCCCCGGAACTAATAGTAAAAGTTATCGTCGCCTTCAAAATAAAGGTCTGCTCGAAGGAGTTCACATGATTGACAGAAAAAAGACTCAGAGATCATCAATATATTGTCCCACAGCTCCACACAACATGTTTATTTACACATCTTTATTGAGTGGGGAAAAAAAACACTGTAAATGTGTAATTATTACATTTTTCCGCCATTACAGCTTTCATCTTGCGCAACCCCTAGTGGCAGCTCGCGCACCACAGTTTGGGAATCCCTGCTCTAGGTAATGACAGAAAGGAAGGAATCATGAATACAGGCCTCTGCAGGGCGGCCGGGCTAAGCCTGGGGTGAGGAGTTCAGACATCTGGGAAAGACTCGGAGTTCCTCCACATCGAGAGGAACCAGTTGAGGTGATTTGGGGATCCGGTTGGGATGCCTCCCTGGAGATGTGTTTTGGGCATGTCCCGCTGGCAGGAGACCCCCTGGTTGACCCAGGACACGCTGAAGGCCTGGCCCAGGAACGCCTTGGAGTCCTCACCGAAACCAGAGGAGCTGGTGGAGGTGGTCCGGGAGAGGACAGTCTGGGATTCCCTACTGAGATGCTGTTCCCGTGACCTGGACAAAGGCAAGAAAAGGCTTCATGCCTTAAATAAAATAACTGTGAACACTTCTAAAACTTACATATCCACTCCTTAGAGGAATTTTGACCACTGCATTTAATGTAAGAAACATGCATTAAAATATCATGAGTCTGACAAATGAAGCGTGTCATAGAGGATTTATTATTTCTCTCATATCTGCTAAAAGGATGCACATTAAAGAGTTAATTGTCTTTGAGTGCGCCCCGTTTCCTTCATGTCTGTTTTCGTTTTTATTAAATCCCACTCTGCCTCAGGATTCACACCTTTTTCAATAAAACAAACTTTCTTCATTTGCCTTCACCTGCCCGCCTCCAGATGTTTTATTCATCACTTTGGATCCACCTCTACACTGCAGAAGATGAGCAGAACTTTGCCTCTGGGTAGCATCTTAACTCGCCTTACGGAGCGTTTTGATGCCTGTTCTGTATCCAGGTGGCCACGCTGCCGCTCCGGCGGAGCTTTGATGTGACTTCCTGTTTAACCATCGCAGCAGGAAGCTCTTGACACGGGAGTAAATCAAAGAGAACTGCAAACTCTGGAGGGCAGAGCCATTGTGGAGCTTTATAGAGAACCTGGCACAGACAGCAGCTTCCTCTCTTTGTGAAACACAAGTCGGAACATTACTATGCCACTGACCAATGTGACCGCGGGGACACAGGATGTGAAACACGAGAGCATTTTGACGTTTTCTGGTGCAGTGACTATGGAACCAGCATGGACGACGCTCTGTCTGGACTCTGGTTACCATCACAACTAAGCACTTTAAATACATTAGGGAAAAATAACACCACGAGTCAGGTTACAAAGGCTAAACTCATCTTCTCCCTCCCACTCTGTTCTTTCCTCTTGTTTTATTCCCAAATTCAAGCTTTGAGAGCTCCAGTTTGGCTCTGACCCTTTTCTCCCCTCCCACTTCAGTGTTCTGTTGTTGTTGTTGCTGCACTTTCGGCGCCTGTCATTTAATGGCAGGTTCATTCATCAGAGTCAGCAGCGACAGCTCACTCAAGCTGGGTTCCATCTGACTTTTACATTTTAAAAGCCTCCGAGTTGAGACTGCTCACCCAGCGTTCGGGGGCAGCAGAGTGGAAAAAAGTCGGTCAAGTTAAAAATATTCTTCACGGGAAAATCTGACTGATGACGATCAGACAAATGCATCCATTTGCTTTGGGAATGTGCACCTTTTTCTGTGAAAATGCTGGTTTAAAGTTCATGAAAGCTGCTGTCCTCTGAGTGTTCCTCCAGTCGGTTCCCAGCTGACTCGAGGCTCAGCTTTCTGTCAGCAAACTGGAGGTGCAATGTCCCCCTGCCTGTTACAATAATTTACAGCTCGCAGGCTTCATGGATCACAGCCTCGAAGGAGAACGGTGGCGGGAACGTCTGCCAACCTGTGAGCTCAGAGTGATTAGCAGCGAGAACACTGCTTTTCTCCCAGATTCCACATTTTCCTACTTGTTTTATCATGAAAAAGTAAATAATAAGTATTCCAAGCCATGGCCTTTTTAATTATAAGTCTGTTTACTGCCAAAAAAAAAAGAAAAGTTCTGTTAAGATTTTAGATTTTCAAGTAATTTATTAGACTTCCTGCAAAACTTCAACAACTTTAACCCAAATCTAATATTTTTTTAAATAACATTTTATGGATTAATGACTTTAAGAAGTTTGGCCCTAAAAGTTACAATTTATGAGTTTGATTCAGTTTATCAGATTTTATACTTAGAGGCTAAAAGTTGGCACCATTTCTTTTAGAACGTGTTATAATTCAGTGTTTACTCAAAAAACACAAGAGTTTGTTAAAAAATGGTTTAGTCTTTTTCTTTTAATTCTGTAAAAAAAACCCAGAAATACCTAAAGCTACAATCTTCTTCTCCTTTCAGTGTTTAAAATCCACCACCTTCTTAACCTCTGACCCCTGTAACCTCACTGGTCCACTTGTGTCCCTCTCATTCACACACATGTGGCTAATCTAAACCTATCGTGATAAAAGTTATGATTTTTATCAAATGTCAAGAAAAGAATCTTTGTATATCGTTT
This sequence comes from Callopanchax toddi, assembly GCA_006937965.1. Lineage (NCBI taxonomy): Eukaryota > Metazoa > Chordata > Actinopteri > Cyprinodontiformes > Nothobranchiidae > Callopanchax > Callopanchax toddi. Next base: position 706,311 of record SSNR01000153.1, read on the forward strand.
AATGTTAAGAGTTCTAGTCAGTTTTGATTCTACGATTCTTCCAAAGAGATGCTCAAGAAGTCAGGATTTATGTAAATTCATTCCAGGGTTGTGATTGTGAGCCATATTGTGAGTCATGAAACACTAATAACCCTAATAACATGTTTTAAAGATGAATAATTGGGGTGTCTCCCATTTAGTCTTTTGAAGGTTGAATTCTGTAACAAACATGAGAGAATGTTTGGGTGAGTTATCTGCTTTAAGAGTCAATTCTTCCTAATCTGATGTCAGAACCGGAAACAAGTAGGACACTCCTTTGGGATGAGAGTGAGGCTCCACCTAAAGTGGAGGAGTTTAAATGTTTTGGTGTCTTGTTTCTGATTTATGGTGGGATGGAGGAGAGCTGGACCAACGTATCGGGGTCCATCTTCAGTAGTGGGGGCGTTGTTTTGATCTGTTGTGCTGAAGAAGGATTTGGGCTGAAAGACAAAGCTCTTGATTTACTGGTCAATGTTCCAACTTCCAGGTCCAGGATAGAGAGTGAACAAGTGAAAAGAGATTTTAAAAAAGTACAAAAAAATAATATGAAGTATTTCAACAGCACACAAAAACTCTCATGGATGGAAACTGAAACGTTCATAAACAGTAAAAAAGAAAAACGAGGAATTCAATGTTTCAAGTCAGATATGAACATTTTTTTAAGTATGGTGTGTGTGTGTGTGTGTGTGTGTGTGTGGGGGGGGGGGGGGGGGGGGGGGGGG
>SSNR01000153.1:707096-745595 GCA_006937965.1 Callopanchax toddi
AAACATGTTTTCCTACCTGTCCAATTATTTTCAAAAGTGTCCTTTAAAGGATTAATGAAGTTCATGACCTAAAGGGAGGTCAAAGAGACGAGTGTGGGAAAGCGTTTGGGTTTTTTTTGGACTTTTTAACCAGGTCCCAAAATCTTTTGATGTTGTTTTTTTATAAACATGGAAATTTACAAGATTATTGCATCCTTAAAACGTGAATACAAGCAAAACACAGACATAAATAAGCAGCTCTGGTTATAAAATAAACAAGTATTCTGGGATTATCTTTATCAGAAACCAGAAACACACAGCGGTCCCTCTGTGTGCTTTATCTCTAAACAACTTACTGCTTTGCCTCTATGAGAGATGTTATTGGTTGACTGACTGATGACGATGGTTTAGTTTTATTTACAGAAATTGAATCAGTCTGAGTCTCTGATTTATGACAAAAATCTTCATTTTTGTGCATCTTTGTTCCAAACTGCTCACATTGAACGTGGTGCTAATACTGTAAACATGCCATGAAGTCCAGCAGCCTGCATCTTCCTATTGAAATTAAATTCTGTGGTTATTATCAATCAGTGGGCCATTCAGGAATACGATGGACAAGATGATCATTTTTAAACTTTTACACAGAAATGGTCAAAATTTGTCAGAAAGCTTTGAGTGTTAAACCTTCACTGGTTGCTCAGTAGTCATAATTTTGTCTTTTTTCCTGCACCGTCCACACAAGTGAAGTAGATGTTGCTGTATATTAGTGTCCAGTGGGTCATCTCTAGAGGACTGTTGTTATTTCGATTTTTCTGCAACCTTTGAACTGCAATAAACTCTGGAGGTAATTAAAAGGCGCTACAGCTAATATGAAATCTCCTGCATTTTCTGTGACTTCTGCACAACTACAGGACAATCCCCCCCCCCCCCACACACACACACACACACACACACCCACACACATTTTGCCACTTGAGTGTGAGAAAACACAGGCTTGCTGAAGTTATCAGAGAACATGTCAATGGCACCGGCAGGCAGGCTCATCTTCCTCACTCATGTGCAGCGAGCCCCAAGGTTAGCAACGAAAACAGTTTAGCTCCAGAGATCTAAAATGGAGAGCTCCTCGTGCCGCTGTGGAGTGATAACATTCAGGCTCTGTGGGGATGTCGCCACTGTGAAGAATCTATAATTTGGAAAAGAGCTGCAGGAGCTTATCTTCCTGAGCCCTTGAGCAAAATAAAGACATTGTCTGGGCGGTAAAAACACACACGAAACGGAAGCAATGAGTTGCTGTTTTTGTGTCACGGCAAACAGGAAACTAATCACTGGTCTGAATGAAGTCTGGTCGCTGTTATTATTCATGGACCTTCAGAGTAAGACCCCAAAAGTCGGGTCTAACAGATCAATCACAAGCTGACAGTTTTTATGCTTGTTTCAGTGGAATATGAAGGAGAAAAACAAGAAATTTGATATTCTGCTCAGATTGGCAGAACAAAGCTGCCAGGGCATCTGAACGCTGAGGTCTCTGCTGCGAAAGCAACATTATTCTCCTCGTGCTGCGCCTCACTTCGATTTTATCCTTCAGAAATTCACCTCAACATGTGCCTCTCGACGTCCTTGAGCTCTAAGGTATGGATCTGAGTTTTTACTGGAACTCTCAGGAGGCACCAGAACAACCAGCATCATCAGCGTTTCTCAGTGTCAACTCCAAAAGATGAGTCTCACTCAAAATCTGTTTCAGAGTTGTCTGTGTTCTTTTATAAATTGCCGTCATTAAGTGGAAAACACCCCAGTTTTGCCTTAAAGTTGAGGTTTCTTCAAAATGACATCTTTGATAAATTGATAGCAGGTCTTTTAATCTCACTGTGCTCCTCTCACATCCTCCCTGATGATTGCTCTGCTGATGGGTTCCTTTTACTAAACTCTTTTGTAAAACTCCTTGTCTCCCTGCAGCAGCTTCACATCCATTCGTTTGCATTTTTCTACAATATTCACATCATTCTGAGTTTCACATTTGATTAGTTTTTGGAATATTTTTATTTGCTATTCAGTAAAATTGAGAGCCCCTGGACTATGAAATGCTCTACAGAATAAAAACCCTCAGTCTCAGAACTCGTGACGTCTTGTAACTTTGGCTGGTGGCGTTGGGGGGGCGGGGTAAAGGGTGCCGTGTACATAGGTGCCCGCTGCAGGAAGGGGCCCCTCAAAAAGACTGAAATAGTTCAGTTTGCTGAAGTTAGAACCAGTTAAGAGCTGCAATAAGATCCTGGAATAATTATTAATTGTTACCTCGTGGCCACTTTGTGCACGTGGCTGGGTTTGCTGAAGTAATTTGAGTACAGCAGAGGAAACACAAACTAAAGGCCCTTTCCCTGTTTTAAACCTTCTAACAATATTAAATAAGCCCTGTCTTTTTCAGCGTACCAATCCAGGTACACATCGATTTCCTCGTATGCTGGGTCAGGTTGAGACATTGCTCTCTTCAGAGACACACTCCAGCTCCTCCTGGGGAATCCCAGTGAGTCCCGCGGTCTGACAGGATATATAATCCCTCTGGTGAGCCATGGATCTGTCTCAGGGTCTTATCCTAGTGGAAAGCCTATAAAACGAGGTGACCAGGATCCATCCTGATCAGATGTCCAAACCACCTGAGCTGATGCTTTTCAATGTGGAGGAGTGACAGCTCTACTTTGAGCTCCTCCCAGATGATAGGGCTCATCATCTTATCCCTAAAGCCAGTTTCTGACTGGACTTGGACTAGTTCAACCAAAAAAGGGGGGAAATGGTGAATGTTCAGTTGGAATCACATTAAATTGGTATGCACAACACTTTTGTTTCCATGTCAGGTCACATCAAAACTTTATTAATCCCAGAGGGAAATTTGATGTTTCTGTAACTCATTTCAGTTTATTCCCAACAGTCATTGTAGGCAGTTCCGACTGTGGACAGGAAAGACCTTCTGTGTTTCAGCTGATCTGCGACTGTTGTTGTTGAACTAAGATAACAGTTAAATAATCTGGGCTGCAGAGACAGTATTTCACAGTCCTGGATTACAGCATCTGTTGTGAACAAGCACAAGTGATGGTTTACATTTCCTCCTCCTCTTTAACTCCTCTGATCTTGGGCCATAGTTTGGGCATTTTTTTGAGATATCAGTAATCCGCTCCTTCTTGTTTGTGGTCATGCATCATAACAAGAGGCCAAAAAGTAGAAAAGGTAGCCTACATCAATAATCTTTCAAAAGGCACATCATCCAACCAGAACAAAATAATTCAAAAAGGAACACGGTAGATTAAAAAAACACAAAAATATATTCCTCAAGCAAAAGTCACTTGTGACATAGCAGAGGTAGTAAAACCGGGTGGGGGTGGGGGGGAGCAGTGGTGTATTTTTGTTGTTGTTCTAATTTACTCACAAAGTCCTCATTGTGTCTTGGCTTGTTTGCAATGTTTCTTTGTTTTATTTGCAGTTTGGTGTCCGTCTAAAGTTCCCTCACATCTTTCTGATTCACAGCAGCTGAATAGAGAAGGTTCCAGAGCCAAAATCACTCTTTGGCTCTTTAGGGAAAATGCTTTTTGCACATTTGCCATTTTGACATTCAAGGCCTTGTGACTCATGATGAAATTGAGAACCCTTGTGAACATTTACAAACATTTTATAAACTCCCTGACTGAGTGAGGGATGGAACATAGACGGGCAGTTAGCTTAAAAGAAACACCTTCATCACTGCAGACAAAACCTCAATCCACTGGTGCATCTCTCTCAGCTTGAGGCAAAAACTCCCTCCAATCTCAGATGGAGCATTTTAGGAACATATTCTAACAATAAACAGCATTAGAACCCATACAATAGCACATTATCTCTTTGTACTGATGTAGTTCTAGATAAAACTGATGAATTTGCTGCAGAAGACTTGTTTAAAACTGAAAGGTACTAAACAACTTGTCATCAACATTTGACATTCTGAAAATCGCTCTGACACAAAACAATCTGGGATTATATTGTACTTTTAGTAACTTTTGCTCAATTCCTTTCATATAATTGCTGGTTTGTGTTTTTGAAGACATCACTGTGCGTTCCTCAGACTCTAAACTCAAACTGACTCCAGCTCTGACTGCACATCACACAGCATTAAAATTCCTGTCATGAGAAGCTGAAATGAAGAATTTCCAGCTGACACTTCCTCTCCACGCATAGAACTATCCAACAGAAAAGGCTACGTTTGATCAATCAGAGATGAAATCTGTCTCCCAGTGTTTACTCTTTCATCCAGGCTCCCTGATTGAGGATCTGCTTTGTCACCGGACACTTTAATCAACATCCACTGAGCGGTGTCAGTCAGGCTCTCCAAACACACCCGCAGCTGCAGGGTTTTAAGTCTCAGATCTGTGCAGGCAACCAGCAGTCACAGGAACCAATCGAACGCAGGCGAGCACCCAACTCAGTTAAGCCTTGTTATCCAAGAAGAGAAAAAAAAATCAATGTTCTGCCTTTTGGGTGGGCACGGTGCTCAGACTCAGCAGAAGTTTGAGTCCAGACTGACTGACATTTAGAGAGTTGGTTTAGCTGTTTAATCAGATCGGCTGAAGTTTATTTTGAGAATGGCGCTTCCTGTTTCCTGTTGACCTTTGGCATTTCATATCTTGACTTTTGGCATCATTTCATATCTTCATGATTACCACTCTGGCATACACACATTAGACAAACTGACTGGAGCTTTAGAGGTGCTGCAGCATCCAAGAAACTACAGAAATGATTTTACAGATCTCAGTTCAGCTTCCTTGAACCCTCAGACGCCACTTTAATGTACTACCTCCTGAGTCATTAGAGCACAAAGGTCCCCTTTCACAATCAGGTCATTCTTACACTTTTGGGTTGAATCCTTTGATCGATTCAGTCCTGATCAAAACAATGACATCATTAAATTATCAGAATTTAACCCTTTCAGTGCTGGTTGGATTACATGCATTCTAAAATAAATTGCACACAAAAATGTGTTGTTTACCATAGAATATATTGACATTTACATAAACTCACTGTTTATGTTTGTTTTCTAGAAGAGAATAAGGGGGTCATGTTTATGTTTACTTGTTTTGTTTTATGGGTTCATTTAGGTTCCAATAACTAAAAGCCTAAGTTCTCACGTTTGGGCCAGTATAGAGGAAATGGATGGTTTTAGAGGAGAATATTAAAAATGACAATTATGACCATTTATCTCAGAATGCAGGCTTATTTTCCATCATTTATGTGGGATTAAAACTGTGGTTTGAATGGAACTTGATGGGACATGTTTATCCTCCAGTGACTCAAGAGGGTAGAACATTTTAAAACTAATATATAAAAACTAATAATACATCAATGTTACTTTTTTGTATCATAATCTAAAAAACACCTCTCAATCAGTCAGCATTTCTTTTATGGTAAAAATGTTGATTGTTTCTCATACTATTGCAGCATAATATAATTAAACAGAGTTAAAACATAGATAATAAAATAATAATATATTATTTGATCAGGAATAAATATTTTTTTAACAGTTTTTATGATCAAACATGTTTGTCCTCTAATGACTAGGGGGGGGGGGGGTAGTCAATTTTTTCCCACAGTGTTCTGGTGTTTCTTTTTTTAAACATAAAATTTGAATTTCAAAATTTGTCAAGACAGATAGCCTTTGTTACAAAAACAAAACTTGGCATAAGCAAAAACACAACCACCATGATGGACAGGTGGAGAGGAAACATTTGCAGAAATGGACCAATGGATCTGTTGTTTCCAGCTCCTGTTGCGTTTTTTTACATGGTCTTTTTTTGTTTGCTCTTCCAGCATCCATGTTTTTTTAGGCATTTACTCTGCAAAGATTTTCTTAAAACATTGAAAGTTTTACTCACACAAATTCCATGCTTTATTGAAGAAGAAAAATGTCATTTTTAAACAGTGGCGGCAAGAATTTAATCAACTGGAGATGGATTACTTGAATAATTAAATTTGGATGAATTTAATTGGGAGACAAAAGAAGCTCTTTATTTCTCTTTTAAAGGCACAAACAGACAGTTAGAGATCTGTTCTTTTTAAAGAGACTTTAAATGGAGACAATGTACAAAATTTAATGTTGCCTGAACACAAGCTAATTGTAAAAGCAGAATTAGCAGAAACTAAAACATATACAGATAATGCTTTTACACTGTTATTTTTATGCATTCATGTACAACTTGCAAATATTCCCATCATGTGTAATTCCTCTCTCCAACCACACCTACATTTTATTTGTTTTAATCTCTTATTATTTCTTTTTTCTTTTAGTTGCCATTTTAAGATCATTTTTTAAATGTTCTAGTTTTCTCTCCAGCTTTGCTTCAATCATCAAACTTTAAACAAAGAGAAGCTGATAAGTGTACTCATCTGTTGAGATGGTTGATAACTCTCAGACAAATGTTTGGTTGTTTTGTTATTTTGAAAATGTACGGATACAGAATATTTTATTAGGCAGCTGAAGTTTGTTTATTGTACCAGGTGTTCATTGCACCTGTTGGACAATAATTTCTGTGATTCAGCCCTTATAGCCTTAGCTTTCACTAAAGTAAACATTATTAATGAAAGAATCCTACAAAACATACAATTTGCTTTTATTTAATTTTTTTTGTCTTTTCCTGTCTTTTTTCATACTTTTACCTCCTTTTATAAATTTGCAAACTATTCCTACTTATGAGAGATGTTTGTCAGAAGTAATTGCTGCAGTTTAAACTGACGTTAAAATATTTCTAATCTTTGCCACTTCTGTCACATCAAAAATCACCCCCCAAAAAAGAACTACAAAAACAGGATTTTTAATAGATGAATTCAGTTGTTTCTGTTTATTCATTTGGCTGATGCTTTTATTCAAAGCAACTTACATTATAACATAAGGCATGATAAGCATGTTGTGATCTGTGGGAGAAACCGGAGTACCCGGAGGAAACCCACACATGCATGGGAGGAACATGCTAACTCCATGCAGAAAGGCTGCAGCCGGGATTCAACCCTCCAGCAGTGTGCATGCAACCATGCAGTCTAAAAATTCAGCTGATTCTGGACAATCCTGCTAGTAATCATACCATTTATACTTTTGACACAAATAATTATATGTAATTTAATTATCCTGACTGAAATACTATTCAAATTGCTAATATAATGTTGCCTTTTACTCATTAAATATTGGTGCATATTTCAACAATTACATTTTCTTTATTCAGGATTGGAACCCAGGACTCTCACATGAAGGGCAGCATCACTAACCACCAGGCCATGCTCACCTGAAGTGTTGACCTATCAGTCTGAAACCATGTCTGGGTTGATCGTTTATATCTGTTGCTGTTAAACAAAACAAAAAAAATCACATTATTCTTCACTCAGCTTTGGTTCAAAATTCTCTCGTTTTTTGTTTTCCTGCTTTTCTCCAAATGGGAAGAAGTAATCTAACCTTTTCCAACTACACTTGAAAGCAAACACCAATTTTAATCCACTTTCCCTCCATTTCCACTAACAACACTAAACTCCATTAATGCAAGTAATCAAGCTCCTCTGAGAAAACTCATTTGACTTCTGATCGTCGTCAGACTCCTCATTTGGTACAGCGGGAGCTTTTCTCCTGCAATCGAGTGAAAATAATCTTTTCTTTTAACAAACATTATCACTGCTATTAAACCAAAAACATTACTCCTGTTTTAGGTTTGAATTCTCTCCCTGCGACGGTGTTTAAACTGAGGCTCTATGCACTGACTCTCAGTTGATGGTAGAGTTCACGTTTATTTAAAGTCTAAACCTTAATAATTCTTTATACAATGTGTTTCCTCCTCTTAGCTGTACACTGAACTGCAGCCCATATAGTTGACTCTTTAGATTACTTTTGATTTTTTTTTTCTTCGTCCATTAAGCATTTTCTGCTGCTGAATAAACAAAATGGAAGTCATGCAACCCAATCTTTAAAAGGTCATAGGAACCATTCATAAATGCCAGAGGCAGTGAGCATGTTAAACAGAGGCAGAGCAGCCAGTGGGGGGAGTCAGAGGGAGAAGGGGGCCATTGAGATAACTCAACATCAGACAAAATGCCACTGTTATCAGTTCAGGCTTCACACAAAGACCCTGTGTGGTTTTTATGGAACTCTGTGGAGATATTTAGTCAGTTGGTACATTTTCCAGCACTGTCACCTTAAACTGCTGTTATTTCTAAAAGCATCTGTGCTCATAGGGGGACTGACATAGGGAATCATAGGGAAACACTGGTGTGTACTGTGTCACCTTGACCTGGATTTGACTCATGTTGCAGCTCCAAGTCTAGATCTGGATTTTTTTAATGTGTTTTTAAATAATTATCTTAATTATTTGCCTTCTTTTTGGTTGTGGTCTTTGAGCTAAGCCATAAGTAATTGGGGGCTTGTCCGGGATCCAAACATGAGACCTCTTGCTGTTTCCCAGTTTCAAACTTGAGGACTTGAGCTGAAACGAAAGCTTCCTCGTGGGACTTTTTGGACCACATTTACTCTCAACAAATTTAAATGATGTCTTGCTCTCTGTTTCCTTTGGCTAAATGTCTTCTGGTCCTGTAACTGTTGTCCTATTCCTCGGATATTTAGTTCTTATTCTTGGAACGTAATGTAAACGGCCTGTATTTATAGAGCCCTTTCTAGAGTGCTCTATACTCCCCAAAGCACTGTACAACACAGTCAATCATCCATTCACACACACATTCTCACACAGGTATTGTGTATAGACACTGTTTAAGCTGGTGAAGGTTCTCAGTCATCCAGGTCATGATAATCAAAAAAAGTGTTTTAATAAAGGCAACTGGACTTATTTGGTTCTTTGAAGATGTTTCACTGCTCATCCGAGTAGCTTTGTCTATTCTGTATGTAGTCAAGGAGAGAGAAACTTATATACTGCTTATCTTCCTCTGTCTGTGACACACCTCCTTCCTACCCCCTTTGAGAAGGTGAAGGAAGCCATCTATGTCAAATGGGAAAAACCAACTTTAAACAGAGCACCTACCAGTCTGCTTTGAACTTAATTCCCAGACAATTCACGTCTCTAATCAAAACAACTCACCAGGACTCCAGTTGAATACAGTGGAGCGAACACCTCCTCAAAGGGGGTAGAAAGAGGTGTGTCACAGACAGAGGAAGATAAGGACAGTATATAAGTCTCTCTCTCCTTGACTACATACAGAATTGACAAAGCTACTCGGATGAGCAGTGAAACGTCTTCAAAGAACCAAATAAGTCCAGTTGCCTTTATTTAAAACCCTTTTTTGGACACTGTTTAAGCAACATTAAAGTGTAAGTTTCTAAGTTTAGGTATGACTCTTTTTGAAGAGTCAGTTATCGTTTATCAGCCTGAACCAGTTACCAAAAAACTACATTGATGGTGGATATTATTCAAAAAACTGCCTGAAAGAGACTACAGTAGAAATAGAATTTCTAGTTCTCTCAGTTTTTTTTCAACTTAAATTTTCACACTGATGTTAGTTTTATATGATACCTACATCATCTCTGCAGTTTAGGAGACTGATGACAAAAACCTCTTTTTTATATTAAAAGCCTTGTTTGCAGAGACAACACCACAGACCTGTCTAACATGCAGTGCAGGAAAAAAAACACGAAACGGATTTTAAAAAGAGAGATAAGGCTGTTCCTGTAAAATGAGCTACATGATAGATGGATTGAGTGATACGTTTTATTGTTTTGCCGGTGTGCTGAGTCTCTCTTGGTGAGACAGCTATTGTTGCTCGCAGGAGAAGCAGCTATTTACCCGAGCGGAAGAATGAGGCGACAGTTTTGGGGATAATTTGCCTTTCACTGGCGTTGAATCATGCAGACAAAGTGGAGCTTTTCTCGAGTCCGGCGGGGTATTGTTCGGTGATTATTTCCTGTTATGTTCAGAGTCCAGCACCGTGCTCATGGCTGTTTAAAAAGAGCATAACAAATGGATCAGGAGCAGGATGATGGAGCTGTTATTTTAAACTATGATGAGACAGATCCAAACAAACCTAAAAGGACGAAGAGTCGATGAGGAAATAAGCATTAATTTGCTTATTTGTCATGTTTCATTTGTTCCATTTTAGGTGAGATTCATTTGAAATATCTAACTTATTTAATTTTCTGCTTTAACTCAAAACCCTGAGGGATTTGTATTTTGCATGAGCATGCATGAAAAATGCTCAGGTCTGCAGCAAGGAACAGAACATGCCAGTTATTTACCTCAATTTTTCATTTTTTAATCTTCTTTTTTATTTCTTGAATCTTGTTTTCTTGCTGGTTTGTGTATTAAACTAAAAACTAAAAGAAATGTATCTGTATCTGGCCCTAATTGAAAGTAGATGTGTTTTTTAACCCTGTAAGTCCAACACAGAGCAAAAAGCATGAACATTTTTTATCTTTTTACATTTTTTAATGCATTTGGGGCTATATTGAAATGAATAATAGTGTTTATATTGTTATAATAGTGTTATAATGTTAAGGTATTGATAATATATGGTATTTATAATTGTATTATTAATTTACTATATTTACTATTTAAAGCTTGACACATTTTTATGTTTTTGTTTTTTTTTCTTTAAGTTTAGTGCTTCAGTAAGAATAAGAACTAAAATGTGTTCTATGGAGAAGCTGAAAGAGTTGATCATATAAACATTTTTGGGGAAACTGCTGCTCTAAAAACATGGATTTCTTCATCCTTTATTTAACTTCACTTTGTTGTTTAAACATGGATTTTTATGTTGTTTTTTTCTGATGGAATGATCAAAATAAAAACCTAAAAAATAAGTCTTTATACTTCTAATTTCCTATTTTCATTATTTAGATTTTTTTTGTGTACAGATAATTTAAAGAAAAGTATCTGTAAAAACAATTGTAGTGTTTATTTGTCCAGTTAAAAGCAAATAAATTAAACTGACCTAATAAAATAAATGGTTGCAAATTTAACTGGAATGATCAGCGAGGATGAGGTCTGACTAGATCATAGTTTTGTAATAATGTGACTGAAGCAGCGGTTCAAACTAGTCTTTGATTGTCCAACTTTCCTACTTTCCTTTGGGGATTTGTTCCAAAACATAAAAATAAAGGTAACATTTAAACTCCTCCCAGAGCTAAAAGCAAACCAGTGTTAACCTTTGCCTGACAAAGAGTGTAGCAGTGGCTTACCAAATTATGTTTTTTCCAAAATCCTTACATTTCTAAAATATTACTGAACATGCTTTTATTTTGGGAAGAAAAGTTTTTGAGCTTTTCTTCAGAAAAGTCTTAGATTTGTCAATGATTTTGATACAAGTTGTGTGTAAGGCCGCTGGTTGAAGCAACCTTGGGTTTGATAGTGAACCCCATAATGCCCTCAGGTCTTTCTTGGAATACAGCAGTGGTAGGACCGCGACCCGCATGTTTCCAGCCCTGACTTGTACGGACTTTCTGTTTTTTTCTTGCATCAGTGTTCGTGCCCATCGACCTGCACGGCCATTAAACAATAACATTTAAACATGTAGTGAAAGTTGGTTTGGTCCGGTATCAAACCCCTCTCTCCAGATGAGTTATGTTGTTTTTACAGTTTTAGGTGAATACATTGAGAACAAGACTGAGTTACATTTATATTTCAAATATGGCAAACAACTGCTTTCACAGTAGCATAATGGTTAGTTAAACACCATCAGCTCTCTGCCTTTAAAATGTGCCTTTTTACTTTGAGCACCGACAGCTCTGCGCTGCCTACCCAGCATGCAGTTCATGCAGTTTTTTTGTCCTGCATATTTATTAATTTTTTTGTTTTTATACTGTATTACTTGCTTCTGCCACTCCTATAAACACAAAGATCAAGTAGAACGTTACAACACGAAGGTTGGGAAACAGAAATGTGACGAGAACATTCTGAGAGTCAAATCCTGTCTTTAACCCGTCGTCACATTTCATCTGCTGCGCTGTTAAATATTAATAAGGTGAAGATTTGTCCGTTTTAATCTTCTCCATCAGTCTGTGTGAGTTCTCTCTACTTCGGTTTATTTCCCACGTCAACTTGTAACAAACGGAGTCGTTGACATCTGAGCGCGCTCTGGGATTAAACAGCCCCACGCTGCAGGCTGTGTTGCTGTTTTATGTTTATGTGGCAAAAAACACATTTTTCTAGTTCTGATTGTTTGTTTTAAAGCAAAACTCAAGTATCTTAACACACTGGCTGAGTCCCTCCATCTTAAATTCATCAGATGGGGTTAGCAGAAGGAGGCTTTTAGATTTGATTTTTTTTTTATTTGTTTTATTGTTTTTACCCAAATCAGTGAAACATGCTGCTTTGTGTTGGAATCTGAAGATGCACAAAATGATCATCAGAGGCCCACAGCTTGCAGATTTTCAGCTCTCACCTAATTTTTTTTTTCTCTCGTTTCTGGCAGGTTTCCCTGTCTCTCTGCAGCTTATTGCAACTAATTGCAGCACATTTACACCACTTCTTGTAATCTTGTGGAAAGCAAGCGATGCAGCACAACACATCTTTGAGTTAAATGGAATAAAGCCAACTAAATAAAAGTTTATCAGGATGAATTTGGGCTTGTTTCAGACTGTTTGGATGAAATTTTGTCTTTGCTGTAATAGAGAATCAAGTCTGACAACATGAAACACTAAAAATAAACAAAGTATCAGGATCTAAAGGTGGTTAAAGCCTCACGTTTTTACTAAATACATCAAAATATACCTAAAATGTCGTCACATTATGTGAACAGTCATCCTCAGTTTCTTTTTCACACGTTGGGATGTGACATGATTGCACAGCGAACATCAGAAGGTAGTTTTAAGCAGTAATGGGATTGACGCCACGTCTTAGCGAGCCAGATGGTTTGGCTCAGCTCAGCGGTTTCCTGCTTCAGATTTAGCACCGCTATAACCACCATTAGCATGTGAGCCTGTAAATCAACTCAATTATTCATTGTGATGACATTAAACTTTCTAAACACATTAAAACTCAACCATAAGACACTGCTATGCATGTCTGCTCAAATAATGTCACCTTAGATCCAAACTGGTTAAATACACATTTACAATTAAGTCATAATAAAACATGAGCCGTTTGCTAAACAGTAAAACATGGAGTAGACACTGAAAAGGTGTTTTGAATGATAGAACGTGTAGAACACAAAGGAGACAGCTAAAAGAATCAAATATATTGAATACTGAATTTTAGAATCCAACCTTAAGTTCTGATGTGTGAGTTATCCAGAAATACACAACGATGACATCATCCCACAGAGGATGAGGCTGGATCTGAAACAGGTGATGAGAAAATTAAAAACTCATTTTCTTAAGAAATGTTGCTAATTTGTTTGTAAATGGAGCAAACAGGATGGATTCTGATCATTTTTTACAAATAAATTTTATTTTTCAGAGTAAAACAATGTGTTAAATAGGTAACAATACTCTACAAGTTGCTAATCATCTAATATTGTGTTTTTGTAGTGGACATTTTCATTATTGTAAAAACACATAAACCAAAAAAAAAATAGGAACATCGTCAGCATAAAAACTAACAGAACGTCCACATCAATGCCAGTTTCTGTGAAACCGCCTGGGGAGATGAGTCAAGGCTGGACTGTAGATGTTAGACCTGAGCTCTCCTCCTCTGGTTTTAGATGGCTTCTCTCAAACTGTCTGTTTTCCCGTGCAGAATGTGCACATGATTGTGTTGAAATGTAGATGAACTGCTGACCTGATGAGTTAGCTCTTCTGTGTTGGGCCATTTTTTTGTGTAGCTGCTGTTTTGTTTCTCCACTATGGAGGTCTGAGCATTCCTCACTGCACTGGACTGCAGATACCTCACCACTGATTCTGTTTGGGTGGTTTGTTGTTGTGGTGAACTGTTCTGTGTCTGATGGTGTTACTGGGTTTAAAATGCATCAGAATATTGTTGATGGAAAAAAAAATCCTTCTTAGTTTCTCAACCACATGTGTCTTTTGCCTCCTTCTCTTGTCCTACACTGGCTGATTTGAGTGTTTTCTTGAATTCGTTGATGCTTCAAAATACGCCCAGTTGAGAAATCCACAGGTTTGAAGAGTGTTCTTGATATGTTTCTGTTCTTTGTCCTTCCCTTCCATTTTTGTGGGGACCAGTTCAGCTAGATTGCTGCAGTGTCCTGATGACCAACCATTTATGTTCCAGTGGGAATCAAAACGTAGGTACTGGTCTCTGTGTGTGTGTGTGTGTGTGTGTGTGTGTGTGTGGCGGGGGGGGGGGGGGGGGGGGGGGGGGGGGGGGGGGGGGGGGGGGGGGGGGGGGGGGGTCAGTGGTGAGATTTTAGGTTCTCAGGAGACACAAACATCTTGTAAATCATCATATAAATACATAAAGTATTTGCTTCCATTTTTACTTCTTGGAGCCAAAATGATGATAGGCAATTTTGGTACTGAAAAAAAAACAGTTTAAATAAATTAATATTAATGGTAACAACATGACAATATAAAAAACCCAAATATTACATCTTTTTTAAACATACAAATAATTGCTATTCAAAAAAGTTGCATTCAAAAGTAAAGTACATAATAAAAAGAAGTTAATTAAATGCAGTGACGGCAAAATGAAACCAAATCTCGTCTAAACTGTCAACAAAAAAATGTCCACACAAATAAAAAAATGTCCCTATGCCATGAGATTCATATTTTTAATTGAGATGTTTTATTTCGTCTTTATTTTTTCAGTTCCATTTTCAATCCTTCACACCTTTTTTAAATTCATGTGTTTTATTTTCACTTCTTTATCCTAAGGATCAATATTAGTTGTTATCATTCCGGCTCCATATGTTTGTAGCAGTACCTCTTTAATGCATTCCAAGCAAATCTATTTTTCAGAGCCACTTTTTCTTGCA
Organism: Callopanchax toddi; assembly: GCA_006937965.1. Taxonomy (NCBI): domain Eukaryota; kingdom Metazoa; phylum Chordata; class Actinopteri; order Cyprinodontiformes; family Nothobranchiidae; genus Callopanchax; species Callopanchax toddi. Next base: position 721,941 of record SSNR01000153.1, read on the forward strand.
ATAACTTATTTATTACGAATAAATCAATGCATCTACTATATTAAAAAGCTACCTATCACTTTTCTCTCCTGTTTTTCACCGATACTCTTTGCTTACATCAATAGTTTAACAGAAATGGTGAGTATCTGTCAGAATGCCAGAGTTCAGTCATCAGGAAGAAAGCTCCTGCTGATAGTCAAGCTGAGGTCCAAAACTCACAGTGGCATTAAAAACCTTAAGATCAAAATCCAGATTGCTTCAACTGTCTCAGCACCAAGTTCCCCACAGCGGAGAGCCGAGTGCGTCAACCAGCAGCGTTGTGTCATCTGTCGGTTCCCAGCAGCACGCCATCCACTGCCAGCTTCTGCTGCCTGGATGTAGGCTGCTATAAATATTACAAAGCCATGTGGGTTGGGAGTACACGTAGAAAAAAAAACAATGAAGGAGCCTGTTTTGGCTCTGCTGAGTTAACATCATATCATTACACATTAACAAGGAGCAAGTCTCATAACCTGTTCTTATTCTTTCTGAGCTGTTTCACTATTTCATGAGCGGTGGTCAAAGTTTTTCGACATGGATGGTGTGTCACTCCGAGAGGCTCATATGAAAATGTCAAGTCTGTGAGGCAAGGCTTGATAGCACAAAAAACAGCCAACAAGCATGCAACTTTTATACCTAAGCTCTGAATGAAAAATTCATTTAACAGTGCATTTCAGGTTCATTGGCAGAATCATTTTAATAAAATGTGAAAAGAAACAACATTATTTTACAGGATAGGCATGAAAGATAGGCCTAAAGTCAGACATTGGACTTTTATAATAAACTACTGTTGTCACAAGGGATTTTTATTCTTGCATGAACCGCTTTTCAAATTGTGAAAAACTTGAAAAAGTAAATGTGCTTATAGTTTCTTCTTTTGCACACAGATTTTGTGAGAGGATCTATTTTAGGACGTATTTTTTCCCTTAACCTTATAACTAATTTCTGATGCCTAAACTTAACCAGGTTACCAACCCTTACCAAATACAACTCCAAATGTATGTTTAGGATGAAATGTAACAAACTGTGCAATCTGTATGGGCAATATTAATAAAGTTGTTGATATTTATGCTTCATGGAACCACAGATATTTAATGGGATCCTTGTTATGACTTTAAGGTTTGCACTGGTTTTTTCAGCTAAAATTGAAACGGTACACGTGAGCCTTGCTGTACAGGTTTAAAGTTTGGTCTCCTCAACTGGCTTTAAAATTGATTTTTTATGAAACTCAAAGCGAGAAAAAGTTCTGTGGTCAAAGGAAGCCAAACAAGTCCCCGTATCAGGATGGGATCGATGTTGAACACTTCATTGTATTTAAGTGGGAATTTCTGTGGGTTTTTTTTTTTTTTTTTTTTGCAAATAAAACTAACAGGCTCCTCTCCAGTGGATCCAGTTTTGTGATTTTGTTTTCCTAATCATCCTAAATATAAAGGTTCTCTCTGTGAAAATAATGTGACTGATAAACAAAATCAGATTTTTCTCACATTAGAACTGTTTTATATAGCAATTAAAGTAAAATAATTTGATTGTAAAAGAGTTAAAGATGATTAGGTTGACCAACCCGTGGCTGGGTTTAGTCATTTGTTTAGCTTCTTTGCGTTTTCATTCATCTTAGAAGTAATTACGTAATATACGTTTCCAGGAGATAAAACAAAATGTAGAAGTCTTTAAAATGCAAAAAGTAATTAATGAAGGTTTTAATTATCTTCTAATATTACAGTCTGTGTGTACACACTGCCACAATTACTGTAGTCGTTAATATCAGCTGGATAAGAATAGATGAGCCATAAAACACAGGATTAATTATCCATAAGCTTCACTATGTTTTATTCAGTTTTGTGAAAAAACAACTGTAATCTCCTCTGTAAATCTTATTTATAAGAGATGCTCAGATCAGATCTGCAGCACGAGCCCAAAACCTACGGTATATTTAATTAACTTCTGGAAGAGATTAAATTAGTCATTTTTCTTTTAAATATGTATTATTGGATGTATTAACAGACACCACTGAACTATTTAATGCTGAAAAAAATCCTTACTCTACTCAAAAGTGAAATTTTGTCTGTTGCCATAGTTGCAGTCGATGTGTTTATTGAGGTCACTAAGCAGAATTAGTATCACTATGGTAATTTTTAAAGACTTTTTCTCTCACAGTGCTAGTTGTTACCATTCATATACATTGTTTTCTGCTAAGCTAAAGCTAAAAGGGTACTGCCGGATCAGGAGAACGACTGAAATGTACTGTAGCAAAATACAAAGTATCACTTTTGAGTGGAATATCTCTTTAACATATATGGTTTGAATATGTCATATATTGATTCACAATGTTAGAAAATCTAAGTGTTTGTTTTTAATTAATTTGATGTTAAAGGTTTATTTATTTGCTTTATTTAAGGTTGGTTTAATAGAAACAGCAGGTGAATCCGCCTCTGAAGTAGAAATGTTTTTATATATTTTAATCATATCTTTGAGCTGGTCCTTTTTATTAGGTTTTCACTTTTTCATGTTTTGCTATGGGAATTGTTTTTTCTAATATACATTCTGGGTGAATCTGAGCTTTTCTCATGGAAGAGCCCTTCTGATCAGTATTTCCAATCAAGTTACAACATTTTAGCTCCACACAATAAGAGGAAGTCCTCTCCTCCTCTGTGGTTTTTATATTTCTGTTGGATTAAATAGACTCTTTAGGTTTTCTCACTAAAGATTCAGCATGAACAGACAGTAGTATGGAAAAATAAATGACTGTCTAATTTTCTTATGTCAGAATAGTAAAAACATTCATATCATTACACCTGAAATTACAGTGATCATCTAAACTTCCCTCTCGGCGCTGTGGTTCAAGGGGCTTTATTTTTCCAAGAAGAAAATCATAATGTTGGTTTGTCTGAATAAAACCAACTTTGACCCAGTCTGTTTCCTCTGTTCTGCTCCTCGTTTCTTCATCAGAGCAAAAATAAAGCTCAGATGTTAAATCAGCGACTCGAAGGGGACGCAGGTGTTTGTTCATCTCATCATACAAGCAAACCGAGGTGTTCCATTTCCCTTTCATATGTGTTCCAATCTTCTCAGTATTTGATTGATTTAACTGTGTCTTTTTGTAGATGGTATGAAAAATATTCAATAACATATGGTGATCAACTCTATCGAGGCACAAAAACAACTTTCTTTCATCTTTTTTCTGATGAGAGCTTCTGAACATCACATAATTCTGGTGTAACCTCACCAAATAGGCTACATCCTCTGACCTTTGACCTCTGTTGACCATCACAACAATAATCCATCTTTTCCCCAATAACTTGGAATACAATCACTCTTGGATTATGTTTTAACCTGAATCAAGATTCCTACAGGTGTCCTACTGTCCACTTTCAAGTGTCCATCTCCCAGATGACCTTAACTGGACACTAACTGGTCTAATAAAACACTCTCTGTAAAGAAGTCTCTTCTTTAACACCAAATGACTGGTGTTCCAACTGTAATCTCTTGTTTACAGAACATTCTCTTGTAGTGTTCCTGCTCTCAGGGTCATCCACACACTCACACTCAAAGTGTTATAATATGCTTCTCTGCTATGTCATGCATTTCTACCATTATGATGTGAGTGTTTAACGGGCGGAAGTCATATGTGAGTTGGTAACTCCCTCACAGTCCCTTGTCCAATCAGAACCACCCACAACTCCACTAACTCAGTTTTGATTAGTACACTTAATATCTTCTGATTGGTTGAATTTAAGATAACGTAGTCTCAAAACTAATACTCAGTTCCGGTACGAATCAGTCTTGTCTTACTAGTCTTTTGCCAGTCTTGTCTGAGCCTGAAAGCAGTCGGAGCTGCTATGCTGCTATCTTAGCTGAACCTTCATCAGCTTTGAACAAGGCCTTGAGAGACCTGCTTGTGTCTCTCCCTCTCGTCTCTCCCTCACTACGGGAACTGATCAGAAATGACTTCAGCATGCCTGCTGAAATGTGGACGTATCCACGGACTGCCCGGCGAGGTCCTCGGCGGCCACGCCTTCCAGGACCACCACTCCGAGTCTGGGGACTCCAGCCTCAGCTCGTGGAGAAACCAACGCCTGCCAGATCCAGGAGCGTCCACCTTTCAGTGAGCGAACACCACTTTCTGATCGAGAGGTTTGCTTTGATAAAGCTTAATTCTTCCAAACTAAATTAAGCCAAAACTAAATCCCATTCCAACTCAAATTAGCCCTAAATTGACTCTTAAAGTCCCAACTAGGTTAACTAAATTAACTAACTTCCCTAGTCATTAAAACATATGCTACGGTCCGTTAAAACTCACAATTAACCTATCTTTAACATCCTCAACATGTTTAAGAATATTAATTGTGTTTACATCAAACTTTCAAACTGTCTTATCTGTCTGTGTTCTTAGGTTTTTCTAATTAAACGATTGTTCAATCTTTATCTGGTCTCAGTTCACGTTATTAATAAGTTATTTCAATTCACTGTACTCTTTCAAAGAACCTAGATACCTTCAATAAATATTAGCTATTATCAGGGTTAAATGACAGTTTATCACTTTCCATTATAAACCAGAAATAAGTTCTAACGTTTATCTGAAGACGGTGTAGTTAAAATAACTAATAGTTATTCCAAAACGCTACATGGAAAAATGAATAATTATTCTTTTTCTTGTAGCTATTTTAGCCAGTTGCTTGAAAAATACTGCTATGCTGATATTGTATTATGTTTGTTTTGAATTATATTATAATTAATCTGAACATAATAAAACAAACAACAAAATGACTCATCTCAGATATTAAAACATATACAAACACTGAAGTAAAATTCTGTAAATATGCTTTCTAGTGTGCATATCTCTGTAAATATTTACCAGATGGCCTTTTTATTACATAACCAAAATGTATTGTTTTATATTGTATAGATTTTTTATAACTCAGTGCTTCACGTTAGCTAACATATTTTATTTGAGACTAAAACTTGAAAACCTTCCTATTAATTTCAGCATATTGAGTCATTTTAGATCTCACTTTTAGATATGAACTTCTTATCATTTCCCCCAATTTCTCTACCACACTACTTCTGTGTTGCTACTCTAACATGGCAGCTGAATGTGTCCTGATTAAATCGACTTGGATTTTCTTAGTTTTCATTTAAAACTGCTACAGATAACTAGTGGAGTTGACTGGAAGGAGGAGTGACTGATCATCACCTGACTTATTTGATTAGCAGTATTTTAGCTACCTCTGCATGCAGAGTTAGCATAACAAACACTTTTTTGTTAAAGAAAACAAATTAAAACTAACTAAACTTAGTCAGTTAGTTACAAGACAAAGATCTGACATTAACTGCTAAAAACATTTACAGTGTTTGTTCTGTACAATGTTCCAGATTTTGGTCTTAAATCAGATATGCGCTAGTTAGCCGCTAGCAGATTTCCTCTGTGATTCTCCAAACTCAAATCACTCAAACCTTTCTCTACTCCACATAGGATGAATTCTTATGAATTCCATGCAACTCAACTAAAACAATAACATGATTTTAATGACGTGAAACTTGTTAATCTGCTTCATTTAGCTAATGTTAGCATGCTAACTAGCTAAAATCAGATAATAAGCTTGATATCATGACTGCATTTAACCTTAGGATGATTAGATAGTAAAGGCAGAAAATGAAATGAGATTATTTGCTAGGTAAAATATTTTGTTTTAAAAAACAATAAGAAACTTTTTACATATTTTCATCATTCATTCAACAATAAGTAGCCTACTGGATTTCATGTGTTTCTGCTGTTTGAAAGCAACCTTTGAATATTTACTCCCATAATTGTTGCCCATTGGAAAAGTTCTCTTCTTATTTTAATCATCTTTTTTGTTTGTTTTAGTTCAACAGTTTGTCAATCAGAGTTTATTGCACACAAGCGCTCCGAGTCCTAATCTGTTAATGGCGCTGTGGCTATTTAGCACGGAGGTTAAGGAGGATGAATAGGAGCTGAAAGAGGTTGAATTGGAGCCCAGATGGAGTTCTGCAAAAGTTTAGATTCAGAGGCAGCAGTAATTCTAAACAAACTTTGGTTTAGGTTTTTGCTGGCCTGCAGACAGGCAATATGAGAGAAGAGCTTTAGTGTGCATTGCTCACTTACAATGGAGAGTTAAAAATAGTCTCTATCTGTCTCGGCTGTTCTTGAAAAGGCTCCATGTAGCCACATATCTTCTGTGGGCACTTAAATGCACAGGCACTGTGCAGCTTTATTTTTTAATCTTTCAGTGCTGAATTGGAGACCTCTGGGGCAGCCAGTGTGCATTCTAATCAACTGTTACAGACAGTTGGGTCTGTTTGTGTGCTGTATTATTGTCAGCAGGTGTCTAATTGAGGTTAAAGGAATTATAAATGAATAAACTAAGCCTTGAGGGAAAACATGCATCTCTGGTCTGGGATTTGTCTGCTAGAAGTAGCTGGTTGGATCTTTGCAGGAGCTCAGTGTATGTTTAATTCAGGAGTGATCACATGTGCTTGTAGAGTGAGGAGTGAAAGAAAGCTTTCAGCAGCCACTTTACTCTACGGTAGAGGTCAAGTCAAGGATTCAGAGTACCTCAGTAGGCTGCAAAGTTACAGATCTGTTCACTGTTTTAGTCAAATGAATATTTTAGAATAACTCTCTTTATGGTTACAGTAGGAAATGTGTCGTTTTCAGTTTCATTCTGCAAATGATATGTTGTTTTTATCAGGATGAAGTGTTTAATAGTTAATAGTTTCTCTTTATTTTTAAAGCAGTTATAAACCTTTGTTTCTTACATAAATTTAAATAATCAATTTTTTAGAGACAAGATTTAAAGCTAACTCTGATAAGTACTCATCCATTATTTTGTGTTATCAGCAATGATATCTAGAAGATTTAGGTTCGACTCCCTGTCAAAGTTGTAGATCTTGACTGTTGCTTAAGAGTTCATGGGGGCTTGACTTTCCAGTCCACCTCTCTGTCTTATGAGTGTGTCCCCAAAGGGATTTTGAAAAAGATGCAACAGGAATATAGGTGAAGTGTAGTTTTGCATGCTGTCCAGTCTGTGGATTACCAACAAGACCTTTTCTGGTGCAGGTTGGACTTCATTAGGGCTGACCTAGCAGTCTGTCTGGACCTCAGGCTTGATTTTTGTTTTAAATTTTTGAAGATGATGTGTTTCTATTAGTATTCACCTTCTTTAAATATGACATCATGGTTCTCATTTGAAAAAAAAAGTGACATTCTCCCTCTGGACATGTTTCAATATCTGGTCAATGTTTAATGGTGTAGGCTATGTGGATTGGATCAGGACTGGCAGGTTTGAATGGTGCCTGAGCTCAGCCTTTTCAAGTGAGTAGCACCGTCATCTTAGAAGGGTTAAGAGAGAGGTTGGTACTTCACCACATCAGAAGTACTCAGCTGAGATGGTTCAGTCAAGTGATAAGAAAGCCTTAGTAGCCTTCCTCTGGAGGTTTTCCTGGAACTTCTACTGAGAAGAAACTCCAGGGAAGACCCAGGAATCGCTGAATACTGTATGTCCTTTTGGGATTACACAGCTGTTTGGGAATGTGGATGGATGGATGGATGGATGGATGGATGGATGGATGGATGGATGGATGGATGGATGGATGGATGGATGGATGGATGGATGGATGGATAGTTTCTGAGGTTGTCTTTGGACTGTTAACTTTGAAAAAACAAGTAAGAAATGCAGCAAACTGAACTCTAAATGGAGAAAAAATTATTCAGAATGAGTGGAATAAATATTTTAAACAAAGCACTGTTGTGATCAAAATGTATTGTCTCACTGTTTCATGAAAACACCACTATAATTTTAACATCTGACAGTAATAGGTTTGTTTGGGTTTTTTTGTTTTTTTGTTTTTTTTTTTTGTCTTGGCATATGGGGACAATAGCTTTTGGGCAGCTAGAGATTGTGGGTTTAAAAAAAAATTTTTTTTATAAATTATCTAAACAAATTAGCTCTTAGGCTTCTAGTTTCTCCAAATTACTGCTGGGATGGTGTCACATCCGCCTTTATCAATAAATGTATTGTGTTGCTTCTTAAATTTACACTGTTTTTAGCTCTGACTCACACAGATGTTCCACCAATCAAAGTGTCAGTATTGATTTTCTGAGTCAGTATGGACCTGGCAAGAGAACTCCAGTGTTGTATATGAAAAGACAATGAATAAAATATGTATATTTTCCAGCTACTTGAGTGGGTGCATAAGGTGTTTTTACCCATAGGAGTTTTCTTTTACAGAACTCTGAATTTAAAATTCCACCCATAGAAAGAGAGTTTAACTTGTTTTATTGTCTGCAATGTGACAGGAAAATGTAAGTAAATGTTAAGCTGCTATGTGCTGACCACACTAATGAACTAGATTAGGGTTGAATTAGGAGAAAAAAGACAAAAGTGGGAAAATGAATCTGCAGGCAGCCAGTGAGCCAACTGCTTTGCTGTCGACCTGAAGGTCTTTACATCAGGTCAGAGCCCAGGAAACATGTCGTTTGTCAAACTGCTGTTCCCACAGTAATGTGAGTCGCATACGAAGGTCTGTAGGCTCAACGAGCCACAATTCAAAGACCGGCAGAGGCAATGGAAGGTCAGTGGACCAAATGAGGCAAAAGGTTGCAGCCACAAATGGTTACACTGTTCCAAAAAGCCAAACACAGGATATAGGTTGGACACAGCTTTGTAAAGGGTTTCAGGTGATACAGTAAAGAAGTGGATCACATTTTATGATGATATCAAATCACTATAAACAAGGAAAATCTAAAAATGTCACTATAACCTGACCTGTTTTAACCCACAGTTTAAAATACTCATTGCTGTTGGACAGAAAATTCACAGAATTATATCAAATGACAGTTTGATATGACATATGCTCAGTTCTTTCATGCACTTTTGACAGGAGAAAACAAACCAAAGCCTATCTTGATGTTTTAATAAAGAATCACACAAGGTTCCCACAAGATTTATTATGTTCAATTTGAAATATGTCATAATTATTTACAAAATGAACATGAAACATACATTTCAAACTTTAATCTCCAGCACGTGTCATTGCAAATGATTGGCCATCAAGAAAATTATGATCATAAATGTTTCAACAGGCAGGAAAATATTTTGAGAGCGCCAACAACAAACTCCATTTTCCTCTGTGTTCATCATGCAGCTAAACCAGCATCTCACAGGGTTGGTAAATATCGCAAAACATTTGTAAGAATTCTCTATTTCCTTGTGTGAGCTGCAAAGACTTCATCTAGTGTTGCTGAATTTTTCACAAGATTGAGATATAGGAGCCTTTCCCATCAAGGTTCCATGAGTCTGAAAATGCTGGAAACGTACCTGTAGGAGGAGTTGGAGGAATTGTAAATTAAATTAAGGCAAATTGAAACATCTGTGAATAAATCCATGTAAAAAAAGTATTATTTGCTTGCAATCATGTCCCACATGAGCCAGCCATAGAGTGTCATATGTAGCAGTTCAGACTTTTGAGTCACCATCTCAGATACTGGCTATAGAATTGTTCTATAATCAAAAGGTCTTCATTGTTATTGTATATGAACACAATGAAATTATTTGTGCCACTTAAATGAACCAATATGATGTAAAGAAGACATATAAGTGTAATCTCTGGTATTTAAAGTGCAGCAAGGTGCTTCTGGCTGGCAACAAAGCAGCAGTAAACATTATATGTGTCTCTTTTGTTTTTATTTAGGGTGTTATTTAATGGTATTTCTGTGGACTTGATGTTGTTTACCGCTGCATTCTGTCGGCAGCAGCTCAGGCTGATGCCGCAGGCTCCATGCAGCAGCCATTATACACCATGATTGCTTATAATGCATTTGAATCTAATACATTTTAAGATTTAGAAGGATACATAAGATTAAAGGCCAGCTTTCCCCCAAAATCTAATCCCAGAGCCACAAAAATGTCATGACTACAGCTACGAGCTGGCAGGGCTGGAAAATATCCAGCAGCAGGAGGAGAAAAATACATCTGCTTTAGCAGTGTATTAAAGGCTGGATGATAAATTTGGGAGAGAAATAGCAAACAGAATCCAGCCGGTTCTCCAGCTCATGTTTCATCATATGTTGTGGGTTTTATTTTGCTATGTAATGCATCTATTTCTAAGCTCTCATAGGTTGCACCATGTTATGCATGGATGTGGAGATTTTATAAAACTGGTTAACTGTTTTCGACAATTAGAAAAAGTCAACCGTTTAAGCGACTGTGAGTTGATTCCACCCTGCTCCCATGATGTCTGGTAAGGCTAAACATTTTAACTGTAGGAAATATAGCAACAGATGCTGTTCATGTGGGAGGCATGCTTAGGCTTTGCCAAATAATCTCACACTCCGGCGAGTGCAGCGAGAGGAAGCATCGTGTTGAGGGGTCTCCTGAAAGCGACTGCATGCCTGGAACTTGTGTTTAAATAATCTGGTGTATAATTCAATAAAGTGGTGCTTATGAGTGTTTCAGAGAGGGTTTGGGGCTTTTAAAAATGTTGGATGCTGATAAATTTTTGGCGGCTTAAAATTATTGGAAGATGTTTTTTTTTCTTTTCTTTGAAGGAGCAGCATTTGTATTATTTGCTTAAAGAACAAATCCACATTCCAGATGTGCATCCAGTCATTCCTATGGAAGGAGACACTGTTTTAGGCTCCATCCTTGACAGCCAAGCACATACATAAACAATGGCTGCTGCACTGCCAAAAGGTCAGAAGAGACAAGGAGGCACACTGCAGAGGCGGACTAATAAAGTGATGGACCTTCACTGCTGGGCTCAGTTAGCTTTGGCTGGAATTTAAAGGAGAAAACAAACAATAAAGAAAAGAAACAGTAGTTGTCACTGACTTGAAAGCTTTCCTTTGCTTTCCAGGATGTGGAAAAAGTCACTTTATTGTGTTACCACTTCAAATAAAAAGCCAGGGGGACACTCACAATCCAGGGATTGGATAGGAACGCCCTTAGGAATAGATAATTCCCTGACCCGTCCAGCGACAGAGCCCCATCCTCTGGGGAGTTATCAGAAAACTTCAGCAGGTGTGAAATCCTGTTAGGAAACAGCAGCCTGACTGAGGCCTTTAACAGATAGTCATCAACCCAGGAGACACATTTATTCATACAGCATTATTCAGATTATCCAGGTCAAACCAACAGTATGAAGAAATATTCAGTGTAGCAGAGCTCTGTACTGTGGTCTTCATGTTTGATTATGGATGTTAGTGATAACTTATTGAGTAAATATTAGAACAAAAAGGGAGTAAAGGTTTAACCTTCCCTAAAGGAATGCACATCACTAAACTAAGATCATCTTATGTTGAGAAATGATGAATTTATAACAGCGCTGGTCAAATTTTGAAATTTGTTATTCAGGATCCTGGACGAGTCATTAGAGTATGTGTTAGGGATGACTCTAAGCTATGACTACACCACATCTTAGCTCAATGTCTGTCTTGTTTTTTAGGTCAGTTCCTGCAGTGGTCTTCTGAATTAGGTTGGCTGCAGAACTTGTAGATGTATGTAATGACTAATTTCTGAAAATGTTCTTAAAATTTGACCAGTGGTTCTTGAGATTCTTTTTCCCTCTCTTGCCTAATCAGTTCATTTTCTGTTTGTTGTGAATGATTCTCAGCTACTATGACACACTGTGCTAGCTGAACATCAGTAAATCCACCAAGTTAAAGTCATTTTGCTGTGTTCTAACCAACTAGCTGCGACTGCTTGACTATAAAAGTGAATCAGTGGTAGATGAACATCCTGCGAAGACTTTCTGAGAGTTTCATTAAAATCCATCCAGTGGCTCATAAGATATTCTGCTAATGACACACACACAAATAGACAAAGACAAAAAAACCATCATCGCCCACCCGTCACCTCTCAGCAGTGCGTGATAATACAGTAATGGCATCAGGACTGCTTGTGAACTGACATGATTTTTTTTAATCATCTGTAGAAAAAAGAGGTCAGTATCTTGGAAAATGTGCCACTACTAACCTCCTGGCTGTAAAGAGGTTAGATGGTATTTAAACCTACTTGAGCTGCTTAGTGTGTTAAAGTGCATCACCTTATCGGCTTCATGTGTGTCACTGGGAAAAGGTAAAATGTGTAAGAGACAACAACACAGCGTATATGTATAATGCATACGACTCCAAGGGAAGTTCATTAATTTCAGATGAGAAAAATCCGTTCTGGTTGCTTTGTGTTGTTGCAGACGGCCTGAATCAGGGTGGCAGTGTTGCGTGCGTGAAGTTCCAGTTTGTCCCCTGTAATGCGCATGTGAAAAACATTTTTTTTCTCATCATACATTTCAGTTACGATGGTTCAGCTTTGCCTTTCATCACACTAGCATGCAGCTGGTTAACAGCAGAAATCCATTATAGATTAAACATGTAAGTACAGACTAAAGCACTATGCGCTTTTGGCCTCTGAGATACTAATGTGCCTCCAGCTTTGTGTTTGCATTTTATGTTTTTGAAATTCAAACTGTAGAAAACACTGTCTGGGAGCTCACTGCAGCTACATTACAAGCGTATTCATAGTCGTTTCTAAAAGCTTTGAAGTATTTTACAAGTGTTCAGCATGTTGGTCACTGTGAGGTTTAACTGTCAGCTTTATGCTGTGTGGAGAAAATCTCCTGAATCGTGAGAGGCGCTGACTTTAGGGGATTTGTTACCATGTTGAAATTAATGTAAAAATCCTTCTACTACTTTATCAAAGTATCACGCCTTTGTTATTAGTATTTCCAGGAAAATATGATTGTACTTTCCTTTACAGATTGATATTAAGATGGTAGTAATGTGGCAAGAAGACAAGATTGTAATATTATAGTGAATATTGTGTAAAAATTAGGGACAGTCCTGTTATTACCAAAGGTACACTATGTAATTACCCAGCTGTAGCGTTGTATTGATTGGATAATTAAAAGAAACTGGAAGTATCATGTAAAAACTAAATGATTACCACCTGGCAGAAGTGGGGGAAACACATTAAGTACTTCATTACTATTAGTACTAAAATCTGTTAGGAAATGGTCAATGTTCTGCATTAGTGAGACTTAATTAGTAACATTTAAATTATGTCAATACTTAGTAGTGAAAGTAATACGTATCTCCCTGTTCTGCCATGTATTTACATTCTTATAACTCTGGTAATTATGTTACCCAGTTATTACCCCACTACTATTAGGTAGTTACACAGTTATAACTTTGATAACTACATGATATTACATGTATCTATTTACTCAATTATTTACTTTACTAAAACCAGGCTCTAACATGGTAATAACCTTGGTATTTCTTGTATTTACTCATTATTATATTTCATAATTCTACTACTGCTAAGTAATTACATAACAATAACTGGTAATGATTAGTAACTTATTTTATATGCCCCACTTCTGCTAAGTTATGATATATTTATAACTTTAGTAGTTGTATATAGATACCTTTTTATAGCAAATTATGGTATGTTAATTACCCAACTGCTGCTGTGTAATTACATAGTTTAACTTTAGTACTTAATTAACCAACTTTTTCATTATTCAAATATTATGCCACTTCTGCTAGGCCCATAACATAAAGCATAACCAATAACATGGTTATAACTTTGGTAATTTTAGGATTTTATCTCATTCTTACAATATTATTACATTACTTATGTACTACATTATTACCATCTTATTACTGATAATTATTTAGGAATCAATGTAAAATATATTCTTCTCCAAATGTGACACATTATCTCTGAATAAATGTATATTTAAGAAATGAATAGAAGGCCATTGGGGTTGTTTGGGCCGCGTTACGAAAGCTGCTTTCATAAAACAATGCTGGCAATTTGCCGTGAACCTGAGCCGGCATCTGGGAGCCTTTGGTCGTTCATAAGTGGTCAGACCGTGCCGGTAATGTTGCGCAATCATGTGCGTTTCACAAAAGATTTCTCGGTGGCGGTATAAAGGAAGTATGGGGGCGGTCTTCGCGCTGTCAACGCGCAGGGTACAGAAACGTGAGACGGAAGTGCTCGTATAAACAGACAGGCAACTTCTGCTTCAGTCAGAAGCTCCCGGATCTCGGTGTCGCTCCAGTTTGTCATCTCTGCTGTTTACAAATGTGCAACAACTTTCTCAAGTTTACCTGATTTTTAAATACTTTCTCTGGTCGGGGGTCGGCTCACTTTTGTCACGTTATTAGTGACTCCTCCCTCTGTTACACCAAGGCGTAATCTTCATTCACAAGTCCGACGTTGCGGTAATATTTCTACCAAGCTTGGCGGCACGAATGCCGCAAAATTCCTGCATTGCCATGCCGCCACAGCGCTTTCATAAGACACACCGTGGCGGCAGTATTACGCTGATTTGCCATCACGGTGTGTCTTATGAAAGCAACTCTTGTTGCTGAGAGCTTCCTGAAAGTTGTCTCACAGTTTGCCTGCAAAAGAATTCAGGAGTCTGAGCAAAAAGTGAAATGAACTTCAATTTTCCATATTTTACATTGCTTTATGTGACTTTTATTTCAAAAATGTTTATAATGCCATCAGTTTGTCTTACATATTTATTTCAGCAAAAATATTAAGAAATGGCTCCCTGGTGTGACCTCTGTTAGAATCCTAATGATGTATATGCTAAAAACCTCACAACTCATGAAATATTTGATATTTTGTAGACTGGAGCTGCTTTTAATGATTTGGTTTTGGCTGTACTTGGACTAGCCATTAGCTCATCAGTCTACAGTATTTCTCAAACCTGAGGCCATTCAGGAAGTTATACTTCGAAACATAATAATTGTATTTTTCACACAAAAGCACACTTCAGAATGTCAAAACTAAGGAAAAAATCAGGTCTAAGTTAGAAAAATGTTTGTAAATGTGAAGGAAAGACTTTAAAAAGGAGTCAAAAATAATTATTTGATGCAAAACGTTTCAGTGTTGGTCAACAAAGACACACAGGTTTCATGTCTCCGCGCCACCAACTGGAGTTAGCCTCTGCTAGCAGCTAGAAGAACACTGTGTCATAGATAAAACCAAAACACAGCAGCGTCCCTTCTAACCCCCACTGGAGTGGCTCCATAACATCCACAGAAAGAAATATCAGATTGCAACTGACCTCAGCTCTGCTGCTTGAAATCCCACTGCTGCCATAAGAGGCTTTACTACAGACTACAGGCGGGTGAATAGGGATAATTTAATGAAACATTAGACAAGAGCACTCCACAGTCCTTTTAACAAATTGCTTTTTTCACTGCCAAGCTTGCCTTGGTTTGTGCTGCCTGAAGGAAGAGCTGAGTTAGAACAGCCGTGCACCTGGAGCGCTGAGGTGTTGGATGTTACAGTGACCCCGAGCTACAGAGATGGTAAAAGGAAGAGGCTGCTGGTGAGGGAGCCTCTGATAGAAAAGCCACTTGTGGATTTATGAGAACTTTCCGCAGGACAGATTATGTGCAAGCTGTTGACTTCCGCCCAGCGAGGGCTAACGGCGCACTTTATTCACAGCTACCACTGGCATAAACAGCTGCCTGCTGGCTATTGGACCTTTTCACTGCCTTTGCTTGGTTGGTGAAAGACACTGGCAGGTCTCAAGGAAACATTTCCAAAGAATCCCAAAGTAGATTCACCCCTCATTGCCTTTGTACTCTTCATAAGCTTGCGATTTAAAGCAGGTCGGAGTAAATCCTTGAATTAGCTTAATGGGATTTCCAGGCACATGACTTGGTTTTCACGTGGAGCGTCACCAACAGGTTCTTAGTGCCAATAATGCATTAGTCCCATTTTAAACAACTACTTGTTAATGTTAAGGGTTGTTTTATATCTCTTAAAATCTCAGTTATAAATTCAGTGTTAATCTGATATAGATTATCTAAACAATTTTGGGTTTAGTTATGTCACTGCTGACCAGTTGTGGTCCTTAATCTGCATCTTTATGATGGTCTAAGGTCTAAGGCCTGATTTAAAGGTCAAATCCCCTCAGCAGCTTATTACCTCTGCAGAAGCCTGTTAATGATAGACTAATTTAAACCAGATGTGATTGACCCAATCAAAAAAATTGTTCTGTAAAAGTTTCAATTCTTTATTTTTTGGGTCAAAAACAAAGAACAATTTTCATCACAGTCAAGGAGAAAAACAATCACATAAAGTGTTGGGAGTGCAGATCAAAAATAGATGTTCAGTATTCAGACATGCTGCTTAAAGGGCTTTAAACCAAAACCAGGTGTTATTTATTAATTGGGTTGATGATATTAGGTTATCTGTTTGCTTAGACAAAAAATAAACATTCTAAAATAAAAAAGGTAAATAAACCATCTCCCATCATCCCAAACATTTGTTTTTTTGCCTCTGACCCACAAAAAACACAACTTGTGACACAAGTCAATTAGAGTAAAAATATTATATAAAGGATAATGTTACAATTTTAATTCATTTCTAGAGATTATCTCCAAACCCCTGTTATACTGACAGTGGAGTCCTGACCCTGACTTTGGGCATCTGAGGGCCGTACTATGAAGTGGAGTTTTCAGAATCACAAAGGATCTGTTAGAGCGTGTCACCGTGGTAACGTAGCTTAGAGTTGGAGCTTAGCTGTATGTGTAAAACAGAATTTGTTCACTGATCCTGTTCTTAACAATCTCCAGGTAGAAAAATCAGACTGAAATAACGTTTAGATGTCGTCATAGTTCTGTCATATCCTGGAACATTTAAACAAAAATCCTCCGATGGAAACCCTGCAGATAGTCCTGCTGTGTGGGGTGTGTTAAGAGTGCTCTGGTCTGCTAGGAAGGCATTGTGATATGTATATGTTTTGCCCTGATGTTGCGGTGTGTGTGGTGTTCCCTGAGGTCAAACCAGCATGCAGCCTATTGAATGTGACGTGTAGCCAATCAGAGAGCGAGGTGACAGAAGCAAGCTGCACGAGCCAGGATAAAATCAAAAACAGATGCTGTGTTCTTCAAACAACTTCAACTTATTTTATTGCTTACATCAATTCATAGTTATTATTAAAAGCTTTTACATTAATTATAGTGAAAACTTTCGCAAAATAAATTTTTTTCAGTTTCATTTGATTTCTGAAGATCATCTGAAGACCCCAAATTTAATGTTTTATGATCCAGACTGGGGTCCAGACCCCAACTTGGGGAACCTGGTCTCGCAATGCCAGTGTTTCAGTGGAAACACTTTATTCTGCTTTGTTTTGACACCTGGTTGAGGTTTCTTAATGATCACACCTGCCTCTAATTGGCCCTCAGCTCTGTCATGTGTTCAGCCTCAGGTTTTCAGTCAGGCCCTTGTTTCTCGTGAACTGAACTTATTCCTGACTTTAAACCTGCATTCAGGTCCTTTTTCTCATAAATGCAGAAGCTTCTAGTCACATTTTAACTCTTCACTTCCTGCATTGAGGATGAGTTGAGGATTAGAAGATATGAGGTGTGACACTTTCATCCAAACAAAGTAGCGGCTAATCCAGCTAAACTTAGCTTGTTCACATTGTGAGTGGCAGGTTGACCTAATTCCACCTTGCTGATCTATTTTAGGTGATGCAGCCGTTTTAGATGAGAGCAGATTTTAATTCTAAGGTGCAAAAAATATATATTTATGACTGTTTTAAAGTGTTTTATGCTTCATCTTTGGAATATCTGAAGCATACAACTTTAAACTATCAGTGTTTTATGACTGATGGCAGAGCAACAGTTAACGCCGGGTCATATTAAACTAAACCAATTGTAAATTCCATTATAGTTCAGACAAAGACTCAACAGCACTTACGCAATTATAAAGCCTCATTATCACACACTTGTATTTTATATCTTGTTTACACTCCCTGATTGTGTGGTATACAAAACGCTAATTGTGACTGAACGTTGAGTAGAGGGTAGTCTTGCGTGTCTTCTAATCTCTGCTATGGGTGATAATTAGGAAAAGAATGCATGGATCTCTCAGACAACTGTCACTCCAATGCTGCTTATGTAAGTGTTCATATAGGTGACATTTCTCAACTTCTGATTAAACTAAAAAGTTGTTTTCTCACCGTTTCTCCTCATTACTCGTCTTCTCCTCGATGCATCATCTAGCTGCGCTGCAGCAGAATCTTTATTTTCCGTCACCTCTGTTTGTCAGTTTGTTCCTGGAGATGATTAAATAGGAGATGATAAATAATGTTTAGCTAACACAATGTGCATATTTTAGACTTAAAAAGTAAAAGGGGAAAAGTACTTTACTCTTTTGAGATTCTGAGGTATGATCCAAAATGTCTTCCTCAAGGGAGAGCTTGCTTTGTTTGGAGTAGTGTGGAGACTAAAGAGTAATCAGTATCTTACCTGCAGTAGATATTGCTTGACTGGGAGATATAATTAGCCCTTTATAGTGCAAGTGACCATATTTGATAACTTGTGCATTGTGGGGTTTTAATGAACATTTCTTAAATACTTTAGTTTTTCTAAATACGTTGGTTTAGCAGCTAAGGATAGGATAATAAACATAACATGTTTGAAACTGTTAGCAAAAAAGTACTAGATTCAACTTTGTGGGCCAGGAACAGAACAGTTAGGAGGAACAAATGTGACAAAGTAGCAGAAAGACAAGAAAATATGAAGGGAGCAATCCTTGGTAACCATAGCAACCAGACCTACAATGATGCAGGAGGTTCAGAGTAGCCAGTGGAGGAAGGAGGAGGAGGGGCCACACCTTCAGTTGGAGCTGTTTAGGACCATCTGTTCCACTTTGCTCCTGGATTTGTGGTGAAATGTGAGCCTGCCTCCAGAGCAGGGTGACATTCCTCCTGCAGGACCTCATTCCAAATAGGGATTCCCAGATCTGCCCTCTCCCCAGCCATCTCTGCCAGCTCCTCCAGCGGGACCCCTTGGTGTTCCCAGGTCAGCCTGGAAATGGACTTCCCCCTAGCAGCTAGATAATTCACTGATAATTGGGAACCTGTGATTTGATAACAGGGTCACCAGCTCCAGTCCTCAATGGCTACCATCCTATACAGTTGAGGTTTTTCTTACTCAAACACACCTGATTTTAGTAACTGAGTAATTAACTCAATGCTGGATGGAGATACATAGGTAAATCATGAATTTTAGGTTTGCTGGAGGAGGAAACATGTAAAACATGGAATATGGCCACATTTAAGATTTAGAGCAACACATTCATTTATCTTTTTTTGCTGTCCCTGTTTCTTTAGATAATTTTGTTTTTGCTTTTATCACCACTAGTTTTTATTGCCTTCCAGTGATTGTTTTTGGATCACCCTGGGAAGAAAATCAGCAGAAGGATGCATTCAGCAGCCACGGTGGATAAAGTTTGAATAGCAGCACAGAGGTTTGGTGAAATAAATGAGGAAAAAATATACAACTGTCCCATGCAAATCAATGAGGTGTATAAAAATATTTACAGTTATATGTCCTTTAATTTGCAAAATGAAAGTTCTGGTTTGGAGATTTGCTCTCCTCTTGGTCCTCTGAGTTGCTTGTTGCTGCTTGATTACGCTTTAAAAAATAAAAACTATCCCTTTAAGACCCCCAGCTTCCTGCACAACTTGGCAGTAAGCCCATAAGAGCAGACGTTTTATTGCAAATGGATTTCTCTCTGGTCTTTAGCTTTAGCCATCTGACATGACCTGACAAACCTTTTCCAGCTCTAGGAAGTGTTTGCAGGCCTGAGATATGTTCGTGACTCGTGCACACTTTCCACAGATGTCTCTAAAGTGTGATCTAAATGAGTCCACAGGCTTTTTGTCAGGTAATGCTGACGAGCAGAACATGAAAATCACATTAAACCCTGCGTGAGTCATCGTCCATGTGCATGGGAGGCTGGGAAGAGAAGTATTAAAATCTCCTCATGGCAGCAGTTGGCGACACATACCTTTGATCACAAACGTCCAGCAGTGCAGTAAAACCATAAGCTGGTGTATCTGTTTCATTCAGAGAGTGGAGCGTTTAGACAGTCGGGGACATGTCATGTCAGATTTAAACAGACTAATCTGAGTTTCTCTCTGGTTTTTGGAGTATTTTAGGAGCTCTGACCATTCACACAAACATCTCATCGTGTGTCCAGTCATTGTTTTAGCTGTAGCTCACTGTTGCAGCTTTCAATCTGCTCAGAGATGCAATTTGACGTCAGTGGATAGAAGGAGGAGGCAGAGCCAGGCTGAGATGAGCTTCTTTACACCTGAGGGCTTTTGCGTCAGTATTTCACAGTCACACTATGGTCTGTTAGGCACTCTTTGGTGAGGAGGACAGGATACAATGTCTTTTCAGATCTTTAAATCAAACAGAGCTTCTCTATTACTCTGTTTAATATTTTAGCTAGATCGTTTTTGCATAAGGTCAATAGCTGCTAAAGCTCCCTAACCACCAGAGACCCCCCCTCCCCCAAGTCCCACCTGTTGTAAATGAAGAAAATTAAAATTTCTTTTGATTCTTTCACATTTGTTAGACCAAAACAGAACCTAGCAGGTGCTATGAGAAGCTCAACAGGAAGGTGAATCTGCTCAAAGTTCACCTCGCCAGCTGTTTGTTTGCATAAGAAACAAGTCGTTCATGTTCATAAATGAGCGCATATTTGATACATTTGGAAATGTTTTAGAAATATTCTTATTATGACAGATATCCTGAAGTGTATGGATCAGTGCTTCCAGAAGTCACGAAACAAAAAGTAGGGAAGCTTGAGGTTCTATAAAAATGACATGAATGTTTGATACTCTTTATTAGTTTTTAAGCAATGTTTGTATTCTTCAACCAGTAATAGGGTAGCAAGTTTCAGTTTTGGATCAGAAACTTAAAACTTTTGCAACCCCCAGTAGAAAACGATTAAAGCAGAAGATATTAAAGACTGAGTGCCAAATTCATTTCTTTTACATCCAAGGAGAATTCATTTTTATTCTTTTTGAGGAACAAATCTCTGAGAATTCTCGAGTTTTTAAAAACATTTTGGGTTGAAATCACAGCTTTAAAGTTAGCAAGACTATTTCTGATGACTTTTAATTGGATGCTTCAGATTTTATTTACATGTGTTAAAATGTTAAGAACAGTTGATGATGACTTATCTGAAAACCTCAGTTTGGATAAATGCAGATTGGTTCTGACCCCATTAGTTCTAACAGAACTGTTCTGCATGGGGACAGTTACAAAGTCTTTGTCTCTTCTTAAAACAACTGTAGACTCAGAGGAGTTCATGTCAAAGCTGCAGTATGTTTACCACCCTGGACTTTCTAATTCAGTGTTTTTAACACTGGATTTTGGGGTCATTTGTGTAAAAAATGTGGTTGGAGTTAGAAAATGAGTTGGAGAATTTTGAGCCAAAAAGAAGCTGGAAAAAATGTCACAATAAACGTCCCAGAAAACCCATGAACTGGATAAAGATAATAAAATAGCATTAGGATAAACATTTAGAGATTGGCCCCGGGTTAGGACACGGGTTGATTGTAACCAGTTATTTGCTAATATTTATTCCAGATTAATATGTTTCTCCAAACTGTGGCCATTCGAATAAATTATCTGCAACAAGTAAGACAATAATTGTTTTTTATAGTTCAAGATTCTTCATTTTTTACTGTCAAACTGTATCTTTTGACAGTTTTTCTTTTTTTATTCTTTAAAACTGTCCAGATATTATAATTTATATCCAAATTAAACAGTTACAGTTACTCTCATTGTAAATCAAATTGGATAAAAACATTATTTCTTTGCAATATGAAATCATTTTGTGGATACTATTTTCTTGAGAGACACAAAAACAGTTTTTTTCCTGGTCATATTTGACTTTAAAATGTTGTGATTTTCTCAGTAGCGACGGACTGTAGGGAATCTTTCTTGGGAGTAAGCTGTTAGTGGGAAGTTGTGAAGAATTCCTGGAATCCCGCAGACATTTCTGCTAACCTTTTTCTTTCCCAATTGGACTTGCAGAACTATATCCTGAAAGAAATGCAGAGAGGTGGCTCCAATAAGGCAGCAGAGGGAAAGGCACTAGAGTAGAAAATATTAGACGGAGCAGGGGGTGAACTCAAGCTGATGTGTTTATTTTCCACTGCGGGTTCCTGGCAGAAATCAAGGAGGTGGAATGCATTTAAAGTCCCTGATGCAGTCTGTCGCCTTGCATAAAAATCTGGACAGTTCAAGTGCACATCACAGGGTTTTTATGGGCTTTAAAGTTAGTACAGACACTCTGCTAACAAATATTCAGAAGATGTTTAAAAAAAGAGTAAGTTATTTATTGAAAGGAAAAAAGTTTTTAATAAACCTATATTTAGAACCAAGACAAAGGAATTGAGTATTTCAGTAAACGGTGTGAAATTATGGAACATTAATATGGAAATGAAACAATTTAAGATGCTTCATGTATTTAAAAGATGCTTTAAATCAAACGCATTGAGAAATTATTAAAATGTAAATTAAGTTTGTGTTTGTGATAATTTTGGAAAATTGAAACTGGAAGTTGAATAAAATATTTTTGTTTGTATAACAGTTAGATGAATTAATAATAAAGAATTTTATTTGTGAATGAGGTAGATTAAGATTTTTCTTCTGCCCATTTTCATTCAACTGTTTAAATGTTTATGTATATTTTGATCTTTACTTTTTCCTTTTGAAGGAAATAAATTAAAAATATTTTAGACTTTAAACAGGGTATAGCAGTGATTTTCTTGTATGTATTATTATTTTGTGCAAATTTTGAGTCATTAATTTAATGTTTGACGTCCTTCTAAGTCATGTATAGTATTTCAAACCTATTTATTTGTGGTTTAAATCATGTATAAGTCTGATTAGAATTTAAATTAGTTTGGTTTTTGAATTTGTGCTGTCTAATGTTTCAGAGCAGTTGATGAAAAACTGTGAACATTCTTTAATAAATTAGAATTAAGATGATCAGAAATGCTTCATAAAACATGCTGATGAATCATGCAAAATATTGCTTTTTAATTATTTGATGAATATTTACAAAATGATCCAGTAAAAAATTGTACTTTTCCATCTTGAATTTTAAAAAGATGGATTTTGACAGTGTTCTGCACTGACTCCAACTCATTTGATAGAGACACTGTTTGCAGCTTTAACCACCACAGACAGATCAGAAGTATGGCACATTTAAAACTATCCACAATGCAGAGCTTTCCACAATGATTCATTATGGGACTAATAAATGCTGACTTGTGCTAATCAGTGACGCATTGGAACATATAACATTCCTTGTTAGCCTCTCATCGCCTGTGAGCTGTGAAAGCTTAGGGCAGCAGAGAGACATGGCACATGAGTGGTTTTTCTTTTTAATCAGCATCAGTTTGATGGAGTTAAAAAAACTCAGTGCAAGTTACAGATGAAAAGTCAGGTTAATAAATGTAGGATGTCATGAAAAATGTATGGTATAGGTTAGAAGTAGATGATAAAATTAAAATAAGACCAAATAAAATGTTAAAATGGAGCAGTTATGAATCTGTAAATACATATAAGAACGTATTAAGGTTTAGCTGAATGTTTTACCTTCTACAGACAGGAAAACAGCAGTAAAACATGTCTGGAGTTTTCTGCATTTTGTTCATTTGGGGCTAGGGGTGGAAATTGATAAGATTTCATCAATATCAATGCCATTGTTAATTCTGCTTGTTAATTCAATACCTCAACAATTCCCTTATCAATTCTTTGGGGGGGGGGGGGGGGGT
>SSNR01000153.1:745605-763247 GCA_006937965.1 Callopanchax toddi
GGGGGGGGGGGGGGGGGGGGGGTTGAATACAGTGCGAGCCAAAGAGGGGCATGACTGAGATCCAGATAGAACCGACTGGAACCAGCTCTGCTTCTGGACCCAAACTGCTGCAGCACCTTCACCCCCCTGAATTATCTCATGGAGTGTGTGATTTGTCAATAAAGCAGAAAGGAGGATCCAGCGATTTTTGCAAGTTCATCTTTGAAGATGCTTCCCTGCGTCTAAAGGCTAGAATACACCGGACACGTCGGCGACACGCCACATCGTGGTTGTGCCGCTATTTTGGTTTAAAACCATTCTAGTCCATCAGATCACTCACACAGAGCTCGCCACAACACGTCCCAGGAACGCGAGATGCCGCCAGCCCGCTAAAGATTTGCACCAGTTTAAACAGGAGCGCCAGTCGCAGCTGTGCGCGTGTGTCACGACATGTTGAGTACTTTCTGACACGACATTACTATGACACGACGTTACGACGCAGAACGGCTCCTATTACGGCACACAGAAATAAACCGCCACAAACATTACGGCACACATAAACAACAGCTCCATTAAATAGCTTACTTACCCATTTTGAAAGAATTAGAATTAGATTCCCACAACACACGACGGCATCTCTGATCACATATAAACAAATAATTCACTTCCTGCTTCCAGTTTTCAATTCCCACGTGATGTTGTGACTATCGCGCGATTTTTCAAGCAGCGTCCTTCGGCGCGCTGTGTCAGGAGCGCATCTTGTGTGAGTACAAGACTCGCCAACACCGCAGCCAAGAGGTGGTGCATGGCTGAGGTATCTGGTGTATTCCAGCCTTGAGGCTCAGCATTAAAGATAGGGTGAGGATCTTGGCTATGCCGACCAAACTCACACTCCTCTGGTACAGGGACTGAATGGTCCTTAACAAAAGACCATCCACCCCGTACTCCTCGGGCTCCCCCACAGGGTGCACCTGGGGACACGGACATAAGCATTCTCCAAATTCACAAAACATATGCGAATTGGTTGGGCAAACTCCCATGATCCCTCCATCACCCTAACAAGAGTAAAGAGCTGGGTGTTCATTTACAAAACTTGCTTATGCAAAAAAAGGGCCTGAAAATTGCGTAAGTCACTTTTTACGCAAACTTTAGGATTTATAAAAGAAAACGTAACTTCAATCAAACTCTGGACCTTGCGTAAGCACATTTAGGAGACATTAGGCCTGGCAGCGCAGCAGGTGAGATGAAAAAATTGTGTATTTAAAACACAATTTCAGCTTTGTAGACCCTCACGCACACAAAACCAACAATCCCGTCTCTGAACAGAATAAAAATGAGAATCTGAATAATAATATGTCGCATTTTAGAATAATATCACATTGTGTTCATACAGATGTCTTCACATTATATAGCAACTGCACTTATTGGTGCATTAATTGTGATTACTGAGACTTTTGAATCCTGCAGTGACACTTGTGCGTAATGAGCTGCGCAGCTCGTATATGACAGACTCTGGATGGATGGGGGAGAGTTTTTAGAGATTACTAGATGATGACTGGCTGATCGATCAGCTGATAGATTCTGTAGATCATCCTATGGTTCTATGTGCTGAACTGGACCCAGTGTTAGATCAACAGAACCACTGGAACCAGCACAACCCGGTGTCACTGCAGCTTCTTACCGTTCCCGGGTTCCTTTCAACCAGTGAATTATCCAACAGGTTGACTGTTTAATAGGATGAACAACATGACGTTTCTTCCCCTTTGGATTAAATTAAATGTTGTCATTAAATGTTTCTTTTAGATCCTGAACAATCTCTCTGTCAGACTGACAGAGTTCACCTGCAGTCACTCTGACAGTCGGAGCACTTCCATGTCTTAGTGATCCGTCAACATTTGATCACCTAATAAAACATTTTTCCGTCCATCCACCTCACCACAAGCACCTTGAGTTTCAGCCTCTGTGAAATTATGTTTTCTTAACCTCTCCGTTGTAATGATTTACTGATAAAAGCCAGAAACCCACCAGCTTATGTATATGCAATTATTCATGAGGTGCTTTGCATTGACCGTATATGTCAGAATGTGGGTGTGTAGAGGAGGGTTCTGACCCAAAAACAGCTGAGCACAGTTCTAGGTATGAGAGCGATTTATAAAGCAGAACTGCGTGGATCTGTGCTACGCAGAGGTTTATAAATTGGAAATGGAATTTGCGTAAGTGAAAATATTTTTCTGAGCTTAAGTAAGTTTTAGTAAGGATTCTATTATAGATGAGCACCCTGGTCCACAGTTCCACGACCAGGACGAAAACCACATTGCTCCTCCTCAATCCAAGATTCAACCATCGACCAGACCCTCCTCTCCAGTACCCTGGAGTAGACCAGGGAGGCTGAGGAGCATGATCCCCTATAGTTGGAACACACCCTCTGGTCCCTCTTCTTAAAAATGGGGACCACCATCCTGGTTTGCAACTCCACAGGAACTGCCCCCGATGACCACGCAATGTTGCAGAGACATGTCAACCACGACAGTCCTACAACATCCATCGCCTTGAGATACCCAGGTCGGATCTCATCCACCCCCGAGGCTCTGCCCCAGAGATTGGACAGTCTGTCCCCAGGTCTATCAAGTTCTGGTTCTTCATAGGAATGCATGTCAGTGGGATTCAGGAGCTCCTCAAAGCATTCCTTCCACCGCCCGACTATAACCTTAGTTGACTTCCCCACTCATTGTCCCCATGAGCTCCATGTCCCCACTGTAAACATTCAGTGCGTTTACATGCACATCTAAGTCGAGCTAGATCAGTCTAGGTCGATCTTATGTTAATAAACTGGGAGCCTTTATCTTAGTTTACACGTCTGTTAGAAAACCGAACTCTTAAATGAAGTTCGCTCCACTCCGCTACGATAGGGGGCGACATGCGCCCCTTCCTGTCGGTCTTCTGCCGGTTGTTTTCTTAGCGTTTAAAAACTCTTGTTTTAAACGCTTCTATCGGTCACAAATGTGATCGGGCGTCTTCGTGTACCCAGCGCTGGCAAGCTGTCCGTTTGTTTTTGCTGCTATCGTCCTTTACCGCTACTGATTTGTTTGTATTCCCACTTCCGCGGTGTCGTCACTCCCGGAGGAGGAGCGCCCAGACAGCATTAGCTCGGCTAAGCTGTTTATGGAGGACGAAGTCGAGCTACGACCGCATTATCTGGGTGCTTTAGCTCGATTAGATCCAGTTCGACTTCAGCCGGACTAACGTGTTTACATGCAGTTGAAAAAACCGACTTAAAGCGGCACTCCGGAGGATTTCATCAGGAGAGCAGTTTTCGAATCTAGCGTCCACAGGCTCCTCCTCAAAACATCTCGACACGCGCGTCCGGTCGCGTGTGCGCGCGTGCACGCGGCGCATATACTTCGGACATGAACTGTACAGCTCAATGTGTAGGGTTTAATCACTCACAGTTCACAATCTTATTCCAACAATACTACGAGGGTCTGATGAGCCCTCTCTGTCCCTGCTGCTTCTGATATTAGCTCTGTTAGCAGAGAGCTGCTGCTGGACTCTGAAGCTGAACTTGACTCGGCCCTGGATGAACTTTCTGACCAAAAAAAACGCATAATCCTGTCAAGCCTTGCCATTCTGTGAGGTGAAAGGTTTAAAAATAAAAATAATTCCATCTTTAGCTGGAGAGTGGGTAGGTTTTTAGTAGAAATGAGCCGTGAGTCCTCAGTGAACGAGATGGCAGAGAAACACACGGAGCGTCCTGTACGACAGCGCCCCTTACTGGTACAGGTTTGGTCGATGCGCGTGCATGTTGAGAGAATGCAGAAATTTGAATTTCATTGGCTGAAAAATGTCGGCTGCAAGAAATAATGGAAAGGGGTCTCTAGGAGGAAGGAGGGTCTTCATCAGAATGACAGATGTTGTGGAACTCAACCCATAGATCATAGTTTAGACCTGAAATATCATTTAAAACATTTAGAAAACTTTGATACAGAGAAAAATGCTCCAGAGTGCCGCTTTAAGTCGATTTAAGGCAATAATTCGGTTTTCTAGACTGCATGTAAACGCACTGAGTGTGAGCAAGTTGCTGCCTTCCTCCCTTGAAGAGACGGATGGTTTGATAGAACCTTTTTGGAGCTGATCAATAGTCTCATTCAACCACCAAATACCACATATTCAAACTGAAACTCTGAGAATCGCAGACCTGAGCCATCAGAAATAAGAGCTATCATTTTTTCAAATATAAAACTATGAAAAAAATCTAAAGTCCAGTGCTGTTCCTAATTTCTTCTGCCTCCCTGTTTGTCCTCAGGTGTGAACCGATGAGGTGGAGGACTTCTTCCTCAACAAACAAGACTTATTCCTGGGAGGAGGAGGAGGAGGAGGAATTTGGATTGTGTTTTTTTTTTTTTGTTGGGATTTTTTTTGCCAACCAGAGGAATTCAAGGTCAGTGATCAATGTCTGGCTCTGTGTAAATAAACAGAGAAAGGGTCCTCTTTTCTCTTGGCTGTTTGTATTAGGTATTATAAAGATAAGATCTTAGGAACAGTCTCCATCACGGTTATGAACAGAATGTGTTTTCTGTTTCACTTGTTCCTCCATCTGTTTTTTTTTTTTGGGGGGGGGTGTCTCTATTACTTTTTATTTCCTGTCTATTTACCGCCTTAGCAGAAATACAGTATTACTACTAGTATTGTGAAAAGCAAACAGCATCTTGAGAGTTTGTGCATAATTCTTTTGTTGTCCCCCTATTTGACCAAAATGGCAATGACCCCTTTAATTCTTAGTTTAAACTGACATGTAAGGTGGTGGATGATAGGTCATCCTTTATGGAATGCATTGCATTTATTTAATTTCCACTTCTAATCTACCAAAGTACATTTTGCAGTTCATTGTGGTTTTTTAAAACCAGTTTGCAAAATTTGTAACAAATAATCCTAATTGTAGTGTTTTAATAACAATGCTGTCCTTCCCGCTGCCCTACATCTCATGATCACATCCCTGATATTCAAATAAAATCAATTATCAACTCTCCAGAACAAACACTATAATGTCCAAGGATCTTTTTCCTTGTGAAGTCAACACACTGAGAAGAATTACTATTTTAATTGCTTCCCTATAGATCTCAGCCTCACTGAAAAACTGGGTTAATTGCATTAGCAGAGAGACACTTAGATTAAGTGCTGCCAGCTTCAGTTACGGCAGTGCGTATGCTGCAGTGTTGCATAGTATTCCGCTTTTAAAAAGAAGGTGATAGCCGGGATGTCTGGCTGTTTAATGTCAATGTTGACATGAGATTCAGAAAGCTTTTAAAGTGTCAGTCATGACGACATCCTATCTGCTGTGAGCCTTCTCGTCGTCATCAGGGCACCAGGAACAGCTCAGCGGGTTCATCACAACGGGCAAAGTTACTTTGAGGTAAACGATGAAAAACAACATTAAAAACTCCCCCTCTCCCTGGGATTTTACTCTGATTCCTCCCCCACACTTTTATTTTTTTGGTCGTTGTTAAGAAAAGTTAGGCAGATATCCTCTTTACATACTCAGCTTGTGGTAGGAACTAGGGAGTTAAAAACCCTCTTGATTTATTTCCCATATATATGTTTTTAATGATTTCTTCTCTGTCTTGTCATAGCTAAACTTGTATCTCTTATATGTAACTTTTCTTCCTCATTTCTTTCCCTTTCTATTTAAAACAATATAATAAGTGTTGTTGTTTAGCATGTATTGCAGACAGAGTGATCCAATGGCGGCTGGTGAAATCTTTTTTGGGTGGGCGCATTTTGTCCAAAAAAACACATATCACCAGTAGGGCAGAGAATGAAGCAAAATATTTTTATCTGACTGAAAATGTTGCTGGTAAAAATCCCTGCACCAACTCACTAAAAATGTGGCGGAGTTAGGGCACACAGTTTTGAAAAACTCCTCGAGCTACTTAGCTTCCAGGTCAACGTCCTGATCTGAGCTGAGACGCCGGTCTTCTGTGCACACTTTGGTCGCTAAATTTTGCAGCCCAACTCTCTCCTATGTCTTGAAGGAGTGCACATCCCAGCAGTACATCACACAACCTTTCAGTCGTGGTAAAAAAAAGTGAGAGAACATTTAAAAATAAATGCAGATTATACACAGCACTTACAGTATATATAATGGATAGATCGTTTAGTTTAATTTTCATGGTTCTTTTATAACTATTTTGTGATTCCAATCTTCGTCTTCTTCTTCCTCCTCTTCCTGTGAGACTGGTGGAGTGGCGCCCCAGCGCCCCCTATTGATGGGCCGCCACTGGAATGATCTCAGTTTAGAGAATCAAGAATAAGTTTTAAATAGGAGGTCACACCAATCAGAGGGTTGATTAAAGATACATTTTCCATCACCTATAAAAACTAAAATTCAAAGTTTTCTTCAACCTGCTCCAGATTACAGGATAATTAAATGTTTGCCCTGATTCTCCGCTTCCGACAATCTTAAGGCTGCCCTGATTACCGTAATGGTTCTGCAGATAGTCTTATCAGATATTTCTGTTGTGTGGGGTGTGTTAAGAGTGTTTTGGTCCACTCAGAAGGACGCTTGGACTCACAAATCAGGGAAATCTAACATGTTGGATTTGTTTGGCCCAATTTCAAAGATTGAGTGGTGTTCCCTGACGATTAACGACCATGCAACCTGTTGAAGGTGAAGTGTAGCCAATCAGAAAGTGAGTTGATGGAGGTTTGCTGCACGAAGGGAAGGGAATCTAAAATCAAAACAGCTGTTTATATCATTTGTTCTACCTGGCAACAAAAGAATCAAGTGCTTTGTTGTCTATAATAGAAATAAATCTGTCATATTTGTTTACTCTGAAGTCAAGTCTGACCTTGAGAAGTTCTGTGAGAGTTCATGTCTGACCTGGGAATGTTCGTGGGTGAATTTGGTTCATGTGTTGTTGTTTTTGCTGTGTGGCAGCACATCACACACTGTGGGACCAAAACTGATATTTTTTTAATATCATCATGTGTGGGGCCTCTCATGTTTTGAAATCTGATGACAATTTGAAAATCCTGATGTGTGAATTGGCCCTTAGCAGTTTGAAAAAGTACTATTTAAGTATACGTATTATACATCCAAGCATCACACACATCCCTTATAAAAGGGTTGAACAAACAGTACCACTGGTTGAGGGTAATAATATGAGTTTTAAAGGATAAAAATAAAAATCCCAGAACACACTGAAGGACCAACAGGGTCAGCTACCAACACAGGAACACAGGCTGGCTATGCATCACTGTCAGAGACTTTAAACTTTACTTCCATTCATATTACACCAACTGAGATTTTGATCTGCAGTAATTGAGCTTTCCCACCTTCCAAAACAGTTGAAGTAATTCTGATTGTAACCATTAAATCAGTGTGACGACTCCAGTGCAAAGTGTTACTCAGTGAATCAAGATGGGAAATAGGAACAGCATTAGCTTGGTCACAATTATCTGGCAGGGTCTCTGGTTTTCTACTTACCGGTAGTTATGGCATTAGGCACGACACTGTGGTTAATGAGAATCATGTTAAAGTGCTAATAGTCTAAACAAAGTTGGGCTAATTAAAAATAATGAGCATTGCTCTGTGTAGCTATTTGGTGCTGGATTGTGCTTTTGAAGCTAAACCTCTTAGTGATGTTTTACACCAAAGTCTATCCAGTTAGCTAACGTTAGCAAAAAATGCCAAAACAAAGATATCAGGTTCTGTTTTCATTTGGTGAAGGTATTAATTTGTTATGTGTTTTGTAGTGTTAGCGCTTAGCTTTTATGTCTGCAAATCCTTAAAAAGCTACTTGTGTGGTAAAGTTGTTTGCAAGCTACATCTGGTTTAACCCGTCTTCATAGACACAAGAACTTGAATCAGAAACACGTGGTCATAGTTTTCACATGGCATCAGAGTCACTAGGACAAAGCCTGGAGGTCAGAACAGGACTGTGCTCCTCTGCCCTCCAGTCACCGTTTAAATATCCTTGAGTTTAGCTTAGCCAGTATATTGTATGGTTACAGTGCCACTGGGTGCACTAAATGACACAAAGACTAATCAGGTGCTTTTTATAGGATGCCATCAGATGAAGAAAATCTTGGGAGAAGTCGATTTTTGATCCCTTGGACATGGTTCTCTATCGGTGTCATGATTTAACATGTGACTTGTAACTGGTGACCTTTATCCAGTGAGACCGTGCCCTGCAGGACAAAACACACCAACTCGTTATACCACTTTGGCATCTAGAACTCCTCAGCCTCACACATCACGCACACACTTTGTTGTTTTTGTCTGTTCTGCTTGTTAACATAAATAACAAGGCTATATTGACATAATTTTACTGTTTCTGTTTGTAATTTTAGGTCTTTGAAAGAGTGACTTTTAAGTTTCAACCATGTGCAAAGTCCCACGTTGCAGGTGTTCTGGAGCTAAGAGCCCGATGTTTTTCTGGTTCTTTACTACCGTTTTTGCTTTGCATCACATCTTTGTGGATTTTCCTCTGGAGAAGTTTTCCACAGGAGTTCATTTTATCATCTCTGACAATTCTATCACCACACCTGCTACCACACTGCTCTGTCTGTGACCATCGTTTCACCCCTCTGCATCTCCACAGGCCTTCCAGTGGCACAAGTCAGGTCACATGTAGGACACACTACTATCAGTCTAAGTCATGCTGCTTGGTTCTGTTTTCTGTGCTGAGTGCTTACTTTTTGCTTGTCAGATCATCAGTCTGCTTCATGGCGCTAGTCTAGTCAGATCTGCACCTTTTCAGACATTTTACGTTGCAGGGATGCAGACACTGAGATTATTCACATTCCTTTTTCACAAAGATGTAAAATAATGCAAGATGGAATGTTTAACATTCTATACTTGATTTATTCCAGTTTACTTTTCTAATATTTATTTTATTAACCCAGTGGATTCAACATTCTACACAACTTGTCCTTCAGTGTCTTATTTATTTTTTATTCCTTGAAACTTGCAGGTATTTTTGTAGAAGTGTTTTTTCAAGGTCCAGGTCTGCAAAGCACCACTGTCCCCAAAATGTTTAATTGACTCATGTGTTCAGACAGAAGCAGGGTGATGTAAATTTAACTGTGTTCTCTTTACTGCTTACATAAAAGCGAAGGTCTTATGAAAATGATGCATTATGTTTGTGAAATCAGAAAACAGGAATTGTAGTTGTGTTACAGGCTCAGAGGAAAGATTTCTGTCAGAAGTGTCGACCTCTTCTTCCTGATGTTGACAGAAGTTTGGTACGTTTGTTCCATTAGCTGCTGCAGTAAATAATTCACCTAAGATGCATGCTATTGACATGAGCAACATGCTGTGATTTAAGCTCAAAAGTCTGTTAAATTTGAGTAATATGATTAATCGCTGCCTTGTAAAATTGACACACATTTTCTGTGGATTGTGTTCACATCAGCATGCTGGGATTCTTTGTTTGTTACATGGTTGCAAAATATTGTCACTAGGAGTTACAGTTTTACTGAAAATGGCAGAAGTTTGAGATGAAGCTTGAGTCATATGTGATGCTGAAAGTTTCACCATGGCAACTTACACCTACAGCCAATTCACACACTAATAGGGTGAAGTTCTAGGCAGTTACCAAACAACAAATGAACACATTTAGGTTTAATCTAAATGTATATATATATCTTACTCACTGTCAGAGCTGCAGTAACTCATGTTGGAGGTAGCTTTGACAAGTTCTTCCTTTAAAACAGCAAAAACTGAGCAACATTATTAAATAAACAATATAAAACCTGCATGGTAGCATTTAAAGTTTTCTCTCTTATGATTGATGAATGCTGATCACATGGCTGCTGTAAAAAGAACAAACACAGTTGATGACATCGTGATTAGTTAGTAGTAATAATAATTAGTTCATCGTCTTAGTTTTATGAATTCAATATATGCAGATTGAAATAAAAACTGTTCTCCTCCACACCACTAGTCTGCGCTGTGCTAAAGTTTACTTCCAGATATTACCGGTAGTTGGCTGAGTTCAAACTGCAGTGGGGTTTATGCACCGTCACTTCCTGGTTGCAATAGACGCAGCCCCTCCCTTCCGGTTCAACGCTGTTCCCACACAAACTGGACAAAATGGATTTTTTTACCCGTTTTCTTCAAGACCTGCCGCGCATCACGGTAAACGATGTCCACCGGATTTTTGAAAAACACACAGAGACGTCTGCGAGCAAGCGGGTGAAGGACTTTAAGCTGTATATAAACAGCTTTATTCATGAAATTGAAGGTAAGCTAACAGCGTTAGCTCGTAGCTTCCATCATCAAAAAACAGTGAGACAAATCTATATAGCCGTGATCGTGGGCTCCAACTGCTTCCCAACTTTCGACTTTCTCTGGTCTAGCTGTACGTTATCAAACACCAAGTCTTCATTCACCAAAAGAATAGTTGTTCCAGTGAAATAACACACGAACGGCGCCGCGCCTCCTCCTTTAGCCTCCTCCATTAGCCTCCTCCATTAGCCTCCTCCTTCAGCCTCCTCCATTAGCCTCCTCCTTTAGCCTCCTCCTTTAGCCTCCTCCTTTAGCCTCGTCCACTCGGCTCTTTGACTACTGTGCTGCAAAGTGTGGACTGCAGACACGGTGTGGTTAGAAATGATCACGTTTTCTCTTCTTAAGTTCACAATCCTTCCTTTTTGTAGTTATTTATTCAGTGGAAATGTGTGGAAACGGACTGATGAATTCTATTCAGCTGATGCGGTACACAACGGAACACAGCAGTGTTCAGCTGTCGAGGCTTCCCGTCGCTGATACTTATATGATGGCTTCATTTCTTAGTGCTATAATATATATATCATACTGTACTATACTATACTGTTACTCGTTTTGATTATAAACAATATCTTTAGCTGGAAATGCACTCTAACTCTGGAAATCTTCACGTTTCAAATGGAACCGGAAATGGTCCCGCGAGGTAATTTTAAACCGGAAGTTCTACTAAGTACTCTGTGCATAAAGCCTGTCCAATATGTTTTACCCTTTATGTTGAAATAAACAAGTTTTTGAAGTTTTAATAGACTGAAGGAGTGGAAAGTTTAGAAATGCTTCAAGCTAGATGACAGTAAAGCTGTCTCTTTCACTCTGTAATGGTTCACTGGTTTATTACAGCAGCACAAAGCTGGATGAGCGTCTGAACCAGAAACAAAGCAGCTGTTTGACTTCAGCTTCAAGATGTTATCAGAAACCTATCAGACCACAATCTGGACCCACATTACTGCTGCTCTGCATGTGTTTATAAAGGCTATTTACTAATTGCATCAGATATACTATATTACATTATTTCCATTATAAACACATTGACTTATGTAGGTAAAAACTAAATCTATAACATGTAAACTGAAGGAGTTGATAATAAGTGGCTGAAATGAGCTGTTATATATATTTTCAGTTCAATCTCATGTTTATCAGAATATCAGAACACGTAGATGTTGGACATTCACAGCTGGCTATTTATACATGGTTTTATGTCAATAAATACTTAAAGCCATACCCAGTAGCCAGGTAAACAATGTAGCTTTTAACGTTTTTTTTTAAGCCTCTTAACAACGTTCTAATAAAGTATAGCCATAAATATATTGTGGAGATTTTAAAAAATCTGAAAGAAATCAATAAAGTAGTTGTCCCGCAGTTCTCTAAAAACTTCAGCCAATCCTATCGTTCGGACGAACGATAGGATTGGACAATCCAGCTGTCTGTCTGCCGCATTTCCGCACTGCTTGGATTGGCATTAATCCGCCAGGGCACATTTTGGGGCAGAACATCCCGGAAGTGAAAGTGAAAGTAGAAGTAGGACAGAGAGCTGGCTGTTAGCGCTTCCATTTTAAGATAAAAATACCAGAGTCCCCCCCAAAAAACACCTTTTCAGCTAGCAGAAAACTAAAAACGTTTGGAGGTGAAAAGAGGAAAAGCTGGGGGAACATTTCTGCGGCTGGAGTTAGACTCTGATTTGTCACCTTTGCAAACCGTGGTCCTATGTCGGCGGGAGGCTGGCGTATGGATTTTACCCGATGGGAGGGGTGAGTTCACCGAGACGTGTTTCTGTAAAATAGCTAGCAAGACCTCGTTTGTTTACCTGGCTACTGAGTATGGCTTTAAAAAATATTTATGAACTACTAAATAAACAAAACTAAAACAATGTAGTTGACTTTTTAATACAAAAATTAAGTTATTCTACATTTTCTGATAAATTAACTATCAAAAGAATCAATATAAGCATATTATTAGTGGCAGAGACCAGTTTTAATGTCTGTGGGAATAAAGTGAAATATGAACTGGTTCTGATCGGATCGTGGTTACAGTTAGAAAATGTTTCTGAGGGTCTAACCACCAACTTTTATGCTTCCCTGCTCTCCTTAGAGGACATGTTGCCTGCAATGGTTCAGATTATCCTGTGATTTATGTGTTTGCTGCCTCCCTGCACTGCTAATATAAATCAGCTGATGTAGGAAAACTCTGCATGCACAGCTGAACTGCTTCATCTACAGATATACCTCTAGAACTTTCCTAAGCAATATGTCAAATACATTTAAAATATAAACTGTGTTCATTTTGCAATAGGAGGATATCGGTTAAATTACTTTAGTCAGTCATTCACTGGTTCTTGTCCTAATTTCCAGATTCTTGAAATTTTTCATTGTAGCTTTTAAAGTTAAACCTAGGATTTTAACCCTTAAACACAATATACCCTATGGGCAAAGATTCTTACACATGACTCTTATACTGGTGAAACTTTCATGATCTTTACACCACAAACATAAATAAAGCAGTAGACTACTAAAATATTAACAGGCCAAACTATCTGAGCTTGCATGCTGATCAGGTTGGCCAAGTACTCCTCAAAGTACACACTTTTAAAGTAATATTAAGAAACTCAAACGTGGAAAAAAAAAAGTTGCAAAGTAAGTGTGTGAGGTTTACTTATTAGTTTTCTTGCAATAAAATAAGTAAAAATTGAAATAATGGAGAAAGTTTGAAGGAAAATCTGCATCATTTAGAGAGAAAAGCAGAATTTACTGGAATTCTGAAGTGAAGTCAGAGGACTTAAAATAATCTATTAATAATCTATTTTGAACACAATAGCTTTAATGTAATGCAACCAACCAAATGAAACAACAGACGAACGAGGTTCAGAACATGTTACCTCTCAGAGTTATGGTGCTCATTAAAAACATGATGAAACCATAACAGAGATTTTATTATGTGACTTTTTTTAACCTCTTTTGATTGAGCTTTGATCAGATGATTTCTGGAAGGTAGCATCCTTGAATAACCTCCTACAGCAGCTGTTTATGAACTTGTCCTGAAACTGTCAGCGTGCTTGATGAACGGCAGCGTGAGCCTCAGGGATGTAGCACTTGAGAGCAGAACCACGTAAACATCTTACTTAAGAATCTCCTGAGCTGTTTATTAACTCCTCGGCCCCCTCGGGTGGACGGATGCATCTTCCCTCTTCACCTGTGAGGAGGAAGCTGTAGGTTTCTCTGAGTTGCGTCACTGCGGCGGAGACGACGACGACGTGAGGGTGGATGGCTGCAGCATCTGCTTCCCACCAGAGAAACGCTCATTTGTGTCAGAGTGGGTCTTGTCCTGTGCTGTGTGATTGTTTTGTCAGATGGAGGAGGGAAGCTGTGGTGAATGGGTTCATCTCTGATGGGTTTTTCATGGCTTTCACTGATAAAAGTTTTCAAACTTGAGTTCTATCAGCAGCCAGATTCTCGTTTTTGAGCTAAATGAATGAGCCGTCAGCCAACTTCAGATTCTTTGGTGCCAAAAGTGAAAGAAAGCTTTAGAAATTTTGTATAATTTGGTGATAAAATACAAAGGAATAAACCTTGAAAAAGCTTTGTTTTGCATTTTTAAAGAGTATGTCACTGGACGACAACAAATGGCAACAGACTGAACAGTATTCATAAGAGTGATTCATAAATATCTCAAGTTGATCACAAAGCATTCCTTTTTGTTTGTTTGTTTTTTTGCCTGAGTTCAAACAGTTTTTAAAAATTCAAGGTCAATTTCCCTTTAATAATAGTGGCACAGAATGATCTGGAACACATCTCAAAATATGAGTCAGAAAGTGTTAAAAATGTACATGATTACAAATGTTCTTAGACCTGACTTCCATGTATCTGAGGAAATTAGCTTCTTATACTTTAATATATTTATAACTATTTTATTATGGTCTTTTGTTGCCTGTTAATTTAATTCAAGTACACTTTGTTTTACATTTAACATTTGAATAATACTTCATTCCAAACACTTAATATATGATAGTGTGAAATAGTGTTTATTATTATTTTAAAATTAATAATTCTTCAAAAAATGTTGTTTTTCTTCATGTTTATTCAGTCCGACTCATCCCAAGGTGAAATTTAAATGCACACAAAACAAAACACTAACAGTTAGATACTGGCTTAAGTAGCACAAAATATTTTATTTTGTGCTACTTAAGTGCAAAGTACTTAACAAAGTGACTATTTATTTATACCAGAGGAAAAGACAGCTGTAGCTGATTAGCAGCATTTTGTAAATATTTTGTTGTGATTTCAAAGATTTAAAACACAGTGAAATAAATTTGCAAGTCTATCCAGATTAAGAGCTAAATGCTAAATGTCTTAGCTGCAACATTTAAAAACATTTTTAATGTGTAAATAACTTTAAATATAATAAATTAATGCCAAATATAGAAATCTAAACCATATATTCACCAGACTATTGCCTATAATGACGTTATACGTAAATGATATAAGAGCTTGGTACAAGCATTAATCTTGCTCCAGACTCAAATTAAACGCCTCATTAACAGATTTCTACAGAACTTGATGACAAACGCTTGATGTTTTCTTTAATGTCTGAATCATGAATGAATCAGGATGACATATGAGGCATAGAGTCCTCTGAGATTTATACAAACTGAAAAACATGAGGGTAAAACATAACACTGGAGTTCAAGTTTAAAAACTAAATGAATTAATGTGATTCTCTAGTTTAGTGGTTCCCAAGTGGTTTTAGCTGCTGACTCATAAAATAATTGCAGTAGAGACTTTTAACCCTGACAATTGGTGGTTGAAATATAGATATTCTAATAATCCAATTAAATCAGGAAACCGTCACTTAGAGTCCTAACAACCACTGTATGATATTTTATCCATGTAAAACTTGTGTTTTCTGTCTCTATTATGGCAAAAACATCTTATTAGCAACTTCAACAGAGAGGCACTGCTCTAACTTACCGCTGAAGGAAAGTTTGCCATGACCAGTGTTTAATTAAAGTGTCCAATCCTTGTCCTTGAGAACCACTATCCTGATTCTTTCAGCTGTTTTCCTGCTCCAACGCCTGACTCCATGACTAAATGACCTGTTCAAGTTCTGCAGGAGCCTGTTAATCACTCACTGGTTCAAACCAGGTAATGAAACCATTAAAGACCAGGATCGGACTTTAATGCAGATCAAGTTCCTAATAAAAAGGATTCTGATAAGGAATGAGGTTTATTTGCTGTTAGTCCGGTCATTTGAGGTGTTGATTGTGAAGGAATGCATGTATTTTGTGGGAATCTCCTCAGTCTGATCTGTTATTTAAATGTATCT
The DNA here is from genome assembly GCA_006937965.1 of Callopanchax toddi. Classification (NCBI taxonomy): domain Eukaryota; kingdom Metazoa; phylum Chordata; class Actinopteri; order Cyprinodontiformes; family Nothobranchiidae; genus Callopanchax; species Callopanchax toddi. The sequence goes on from SSNR01000153.1 coordinate 761,183, forward strand.
CTGCAATGAAATTAAAAAAAAAAGAATTTAGAATATCAAACCAGAGTTTCTCCACTCGTCTTTTGAGTTTAATTCATTCAATTAAAGTCCCTGTAAAGTGTCAAGAAAGTGAAGGAAGTTTTTTATGATCCATAACAAAGACAGATTCAGCAATGGAGTTAGTCACTTCTATTCAAGACACTCATAAGTTTCACACCACACTACGGTATGGTAAAACCACACGTCTGTGTAACCGCTGTGGCTCTGCTGTGGCATGGTTTCTACTCCAGCAGGTATTGGTTAATTAACCTGTGCTAATTATCCCTCTGATAGCAGTGAGTCCTCTGAAATGAATTGATTTAGTCAGTTTAGATGCTGCTGATAAAAAACTGAGAATGTTACCAAACTGCAGGAACAGGAGAAGCTCTCCAGCATCAGAGAGCTCACATTAGTCCTAAATAATGAGCTTCTTTATGGGCAAACAAGAAATTAAAATGGAGACTAAATGAGCTAATTGTGTTGTGTGTGTTAGTTCATTAAAGCTTCGGGTTGTTAAACGACTGAAACCAGGCAGGAAGTGTATTTCCTTTTTAATTAGCAGAATTACTGGTATATATTTCAATGCTTTTTATTGGTGACCAATAGATTTTAAGGTAATTTTTTTGATAATTACAGTAGCTGCTGCTTAGTAATATAGCATTCTGATCATTAAAATAACTGGTATTTAATAAATAGTCCACTTTAGTAGAATTCAGGAATGCTAAATAAACTGGGCAGCGTGTAGCTCAGTTGGTAGAGTGGCTCCAGCTCCTGCTGGGTTACCTTGTCGTTGTGTCCTTGGGCAAGACACTTCACCCTCCTCGCCTACTGGTGGTGGTCAGAGGGACTTGGTGGGCGCTGGTGCATGACCCCAACTCTGTCAGTATGCCCCAGAGCAGCTGAGACTACAATGTAGTTTATCACCTGTGTGTGAATGTGTGATTTACTTTTGTGTTGTACAGCGCTCTGGGGAGTGAAGAACACTCTAGAATACTCTATGGTGCCATTTACCATTTACCATATAAACTATATATACACAAACATCTAGAAATGTGTGGGTTTATATTTGAATCTTTTGAAAAAAGTGTTTCATTTGGTTGGGATTCTTGATACAAAAAGCAGAAAACACAGGAGTCACTCAAAATAAGCAAAGAGGGATTTTCCCCCTTTAGGAGGTAGAATAAGACAGACTGAGTGCCTTTTACTGGACTATTATCATCTAATTAGGCATATTGATAAATGATAGAAATTGAAATCATGCACAGGTTAGAACATGATTACAGAGCAGCACACAGAGAAAAAGCGCTTTAGAAAATGACCATTTAGACTTCTCCCTTAGTGATGATCTGAGAATGTAAAGAACAGCTGATCTCATCAAGAGTGAATGGTGTGGATGTTTGTTCTCATGTGCTGAACGTTTTCTTTGCTTTTATAAAAACTTTAAAAGTATTTATAAAGGCACATTTTAAAAACTGCTGCATAAATGTAACAGTAAACCTAATAAAATCGTTCAAAAGAAAATATGAAAAGACATGATGTTTAAAAGCAATTAAAGGTAAAACTATAGGAAAAGTGTGAGCATTGTTTTACAGATTTTTGTAAAGTACTACTAACATAGTTCTATTACCATAATCACTGAAACATTTTGCATTCAGCTGCAGGTGAATTTGCCAGTGTTGAACCAGCAATATGAACAATATAAAACAGTTGGAGACTATAAAATTACAACTTGAACTCTGCAGATTTCAATGACATTTTGGAATTTATCAAACTAAAAAAGTACATAAAAACTAACTCAACACAATGAGTTCATAAACCTATTTCAGTTGTTTTATTACCTAAAGACATCAAATGAGCCAATAAAATGGAAAAAAAAAATTTTCATCTTAAAACTAAGCTCAGAACAGGATGGATACATCAGATTTAGTAATTTTACTGCCAATTTGCTTGAAATATTTTTTTCTCAAAGGTGGGGTATTTTCAAGGTTTTGAAAATGTTTGAATTTTAAATAAAGTGCTTTAAACTGTATGGGGGGGGGGGGGGGGG
>SSNR01000153.1:763257-796253 GCA_006937965.1 Callopanchax toddi
GGGGGGGGGGGGGGGGGGGGGGGTGTAATGAATAAAGAAGCACCAAAATATCAGCTGCTGACTGGAATCTGTCAATATTCAGTCTGATACATCTAACCCATGACTGGCCGATCTGAAACTATCTGTTCTTTTCCTGTTTCTCAGTCTGTGAACTTAGATAAATCAGCACCACTCCACATCAGTATCATCAGACCAGAGCTGTAGAGGAATCAGAAATCTGCCTTCAAACGCAGCGTGTGTATCTCTGGTTTGCAGCACTAATGTTCAGTTCATGTGTGTGTACACATCAACACTGGAAACCCATTAATCTGCTTTTAGAAAAAGTGTAAAACCCTGTAATAAAGAGGCGTAATTGAGTTAAATTTCTGGGTTGAGTTGATTGGAGTCTTTTCATGTAAGTAAACAAACTCCCAGGACGGTGTATCAGTCAGTGTAAGTCCAGTTTACACGTTTGTATATTCTTTGCTTTTGCATAGTTTTCTAAGTAGTCATTGTGTGTGTCATTGTTACTGTGTGAACTCTCCTGCACCACATCAGCAACACAAAGTCCTCATTTGTATAAACTTGGCAGTAAACTGATTCAAACTGTCCAGCCTCTCTAGGTTTTAAGTATTGATCAGCTCTAAGCTGTGATTTTCTCCAGCCTTTATAATGTCCAGCAGCATGCAGAGAATAATCCTATACATTACTGTGCTTCCTGATGAGCAGCACATTGATTAGATGAACAGAAGCATAATTACACACCCGACTTATGAACAGTTTTCATCAAACATTCATTTTATCATCTCATCAGCTGTAACAATACAGGCTGCTGCATCTCAACAGTCAGCTAACTTACTATAAATATTCAAGCAGCGCCATAATTAAGCACATTGTTGTTGTGAACCCTCATGGAAACTTGAGCTGTGGAGCTCAGTGTGATTTAATACAAGGCTACACTCATTTTATGTGATATTTTTTTTTATTTATGATCAGTAGTTAGAATTGTCTTTTCCATTAATGTGGACAGAATTCATACTATTTGCAAAGTTGTGCAAAAACCCTCAACTGAGTTGGAGATAGAAGCTTACTGAGCCTAATCTTATGATAAAAAGTGAATCATTCATGCATTTTCTACTACTGATACTACTACTTTCTACTACAAAAGCCAGGTCACTCAGAATTTATGTCTGGGAGGAAAACCCAGACATTCCTATCCCTAACAACACACTCAAGATTCTCCCAGGGCAGAGAAGATACACAATCCCTCCTCCAGGTTTTGGGGTAAATCTAATCTGATGACAGAACCATCTCAGTTGAATTTTTTCTTCATCTTGTCTTTTGAAAAAAGGGCACAAATGAACTTGTTAGCTGTAATGAAAACTGTAGAGTCTGCTGAAGTGCAAAGAACTATGAACACACGAGCATCTATTCACAAGTGGTTCACATGCCATGAAAAGTATAGGAACAAGTTTGTCTGTAAGGCTGAGTCTGGCCACCCTACAGAGGAAGCTTTTTTTTTTTTTTTTTCAGCTGCTTGTGTCCAGGATCTCATCTTTTTAGTCACTATTCAAATTTCATGACCATAGGTGAGAGTTTAGATGGATCAGTAAAACCAGGGCTTGTTTAACTTGACTCAGGCCTTTACAATAGACTAAGTGTAGTACAGAGGACACAGTATCGTTTTGTTGGTCCAACTTTAGCTCCATCCCACATGATAGGGATTTACTCCCAACCTGGAAGGAGCCTTTTTCCAGTCAAGAACCATGACCTCAGACTTGCACCTTGCTTCTCATCCCTATCCTATGAAGGTCGTGGTTTGAAGGTGCCAAAAAGAGCTGCATCATCTGCAAAAAGCTGAGATAAGACCCAGTGATTCCCATGTAAGACCGTGATTGCAAGGGGCAGCCCAGAGTTTAACCTGCACTGAACAAAACAAAACAGCCAGAACCACATCCTAAAACAGCTCAGTGTTGGACTGTGATAGGTAAAAGTTTCTTCCTGATCAAAAAGATGGCAGCCATTTAAAATGAAACAGCTGTGATTAAAAAGGATTGATTGATGATAAAAAGCCATCTAGTTTTTTCTGTACTCTGAGAAAAAAACAGCAGCTGTTTTTTTACCTTTTATGTCTTCTCCTCACTTTCTAACTTTCCAAGGTCTTTTTTTCTATCCTGGCTGGAGTAAAAACACCATCACTTGAGTAATGGCTGTGATGTAAATGAGTACAGTAGTGACAGATCCAGCACATTGTGCTGCCCACGCAGCCGCCTCGCTTGAGTTTTGAGTAACAGTCACTGGATGTGGAGCTGACAGTGATGATTAGACAGCTGCTCTCACGGTGAAAATGACTCACATTCACATTTATCTAATGTGTTAAACACTTCTGAGGTATGTTAGCAACTTTCATCTCCTGCTAGAATTCAACAGTATGTGTGTTTAGATTAGAGCTATAGGATTATGTGATTTTATTTAGCAATACCTCAAAATAAACCTGTTTGCTTTAAGTAGCCTCCATATGTGATTGATTGCAAAGATAGATTAAATGCATAGTTTAAAAGAGGCTCAACTGTGTACAATGTGTCCCAGTTTACATTGTGTGAAGTTAAATTTAAAGTCACAGCAGCACTCTGTAGACCTTAGGGCAGAGCACCGTGCTCTGGGGGCCTTCCCAGCAGCAGGGACTGAGACTAATGACTGCAGTCAAACACAAAGAGGTGCTTGAAAAATGCCTGCTTCAGACGGATCATAGCCACTTGAGACCGGGGGCACTTTAAAGACAACAATAACCTAAAGCAAAAACAGCAGAAACACTGGTAGCTTCAGGACAAGCCTGACTTTATCTGTGTGGCTATAACCTGAATTTAAGGCCCAAAGAGAGACTAAAAAAAGACTTTGTGAAAAGGTTCCCCATCTAATCTGATTTAGGATCTGCAGGGAGGATAAACTGTTCAAAGACACGTTTAAAACTAAAGGTGCTACTTAGGAATTACAGATTTAGATGTAGATCTTTATGCAGGTCAAACAACAAAACACAGGAGGAGAGGAGACACTACTGCTCACAAGTTTGAAGATGTTCTTGTTTTCCATGGAAACAAAGATAAACTTAGTCCTAATCAAAGATGTAGCAAAACATGCAGACGTTAGAGTTGTAAATTAAAATGTTAATGGAAATGATGAATGTCTTTATCAAACTTTGAATTATAGTAAGTTTCTGTATATTATAATTATATTAAATATTATAATATATTAAAAGTGTCATACTAAACCTCCTCTAAAGCACCTCAGACCATCACATTATGCAACACAGCTGCAGAAAGGTTTCTAAATGATCAATTAACCTGATAAAATTATGGATTAGGGCTGGACGATAATTCAATAACAATATATATCTATCGATAAACGTGTGGCTCAAAAGGAAAAAAATGGGTCGATAAAAAGTTTGATTAAAAATATGTCCCTTCTTTTTTCATTGTATCCAGGTGGGTAATGTGATACTAGAGTCATTATTTACTCCTAACCAATCAGGAGCACAGACCTAGACAGTTCTGTCACTAAGCCCCTCCCCTCTCAGACCACAACAGAACAGGTCGCTGCAGTGAGGGGCAGAGGAAAGTATCCGGAAAAAAGTAGTTTGTTAGTTCACCAGCATGTCAATGTATTGGTTTTTACAAGTTTGACAAAAACCAAACAACAGTTGTTCGCAAAATGAGCAGAGAATCAATAAAACCCAGTCTGGTAACACAGCCAACATGTAAGCTGCTCAAAGCTGCAGGAATACGAGCTGTCGCCCCGGTTTATCCATGTATGGAGGAGAAATGCTCTGGATCCACTACGGCAAACCAAACTGGGATAAACACGACCTGAACCCGAAGTGACCTGAAGAACATGAAGCACAAACTCCAGACCCGGACCAGCCGAGAGCCGAGCCGACATGCAACATTTGAACATGACAAAATGGAGTTGTTGTTTTTTTGAAGGATGATAAAACAGCTGATCCCTGTGTGGTTCAGCTGGATGTCTTCCCCTGGTTCAAATACAGGATCTTTAATCCCTCAAAATCAGTCAGTCATGTCCCAAAATAATAAAACAATGACTCCAGACTTTTTCAGCGCTGGGACAAGGAAGGAAATACAGAGGGAGGGGGAGGCTTTCGTCTCACGCAGAGCAGTATTTAATGAGCATCGATACTTTTTCTTCACCTGAACTTACCAAACTTTATATTTTTGTTAGAACAGAATTCAACATTCTTTATTTTTATAATTATGACTCGAGGCTTTGTTGCCTCTCTCTCTGTTCTCCGGCTCATCCTGATCAAATAATGTAATTATCCAGCCAACCTGACCATTGGTGTGGTTAAAAGGATTGAAGGTTGAACTGAATTGAGTTTTTGTTTGTTCCTTATTTTTTGTGTTCTTTATTAATTGTAGTTCATTAAGGAATAGCATGATCAGGGCTGCACTTGAAATATATTTTCTAATAATAGATAATAATAGAGATATTGACTGTGTTCGAATTCAGGGATAGGATGCTTATGAGGACGCATTTCAAGACCGATGACGTCACAGCGCCGCGACAAGTGCTGTCCGAATTCAAAGGATGCTCATCCATGCGTCCTCAAATGCGTCCTCGTTCCACCCCAATTTTGAGGATGGCTCTGGTGTATCCTCGCTGGCCAAGGCTATCCCAAGATGCTTTGCTTTGGATTCTACTGATTCATCAATTTTGCAGCAGTATCAGAAAAAACCAGAGAGCAGTCCAGTTTTAAATGTCAGTTTTTCAAAAGATTATAAAAAGCTTGTGTTTAGGAATTTTTTGCTTATCTTTATATGAAGTTTAATAATAAAGATCTCCACAAAAGAGGTTGAATGTTTTATTTTTCATATAATTTAAGACAAGAAATCAATGTAAGCTAGCTTGAATGTTTTAAATGGAAATTTAGGAAATAAGTCACCATAAAAGAGCTTAAACTGTTTTGTTAGATCCATTTTATTAGTTTTAGCCTGTCTGTCGGAGCTGTCATGGTTGCTAAGTGACTGGACTGAGGGGCGGGGATAAGTATGAGGCTAGATCGTCTGAATTCAGAGCCGCTTATTTCCTGTCTTAGCGGTCGAGCAAGGACCCAACCTAGGTAGACCAGCAAGTCCACGTCCTCAGAAGTATCCTACCCCTGAATTCGAACACAGCCAACGTTCCCTGACTTTTTAAAAATTGAGTTATTGTGCATGTCGTCCTGCATACAACGTCCTTTAACAGTAACATTTAAACACATCATGAAAATTTGGTTTGGGCCAAGGATCGCAACCAGACCCTCCTGCACTGAAGTCAGTTTCACTAACCACTAGACTATGGTGTCTGATAGGAAAATACTTAAGTTATACTAGTTATAACTTTTCTTTTTCAGCCTTTCAAGGTTGACATTGAGAAGACGGAGTTGCATTTATATTTCAAACATAACAAACTACTGCTTTTACGGTAACATGATGATTTCATCTGTACAGTTTAAACATCATCAGCTCTCTGCCTTTAAATTCAGGTTCTATGTGCCTTTTTACTTTGAGCACCAGCTCTGCACAGCCTACCCAGCATGCACCCCCCGCGTGCACTCATCTGCATTGCTGTCATCAGCCTCAGGATGGTAAACTTTCAAGTTTTTGTCTAAGAAGTTCTTATCTGGACTCCAGCGTCCACATTCCTGGTTGTTAACAGCGCATATGGATGTAAATCCTTTTCTCTTTCAGAGCTGTGTTGAGTTTGAATCCTTCCTCAAATATTCGCTGTTTGGAGCAACAGCTGATGGCTTTGCCTCCTTGAACGGGCGAGATGCGGACGCACCTTTGTTTCATTATTTTACTTTGCTTCATGTAATTTAGACAGGGGTTAGTCTTCTCATATTTTTTCCATTCATGTTATTATAAAATCCAAAAATATTTCCAAACGCTTGCCTTTAAACCTAAGAGGAAGCCCTCTAACGTTTCCGGCGGTCCGTCCCCTAAAATGCCCGGACGGCATTTATGTTTCTGTCATTATATAAAATATTAATAAATAATATAAAAACTGATTTTGAACACTTTTGAATCGGAATTGATTTGGAACATTTCACATCACAATGAATCAATTATTAGTGAAACGGCACACCCCTACTGATGGCAAATAAAAAGAGATCAACTACATATGTTTAGTTTCATTTCAGCAGTAAAAGGGTAAAAAAAACATGTAATTTATACCAATTAATGCAACCATACAACTAATACACACTTAAAAAGTAGTAGCTTTCTGCACAGAATTATAATAGAAATCATAAAAAAGTTCATTCAAACATATTTTTAAAGTTTCAGTGATTAAACAGGAAAAAAATCATCAAATGACTTCTGACAAAACCCATATGTTTTATTGATCAAAGCAGCTAATGATAGAGGGACGCGTTCTCTCCTTCTAATTAACTGACACATACAGATATTGTGCTGCCAGACAACAAAAGTCCCGCGTCATGCTAATGTGGAGCAAACTTACACTTCCTTCATCATCATCAGAGGAGCGCGCTCCACGCTGCTTCCCAAAGCTAAAAATAGAAGCAGCCCTGATTCTTCATTCATACCTCTCTGGGGTGTTTCTGTTATTTTTGTGTTTCAGCATCTTGTTTTTCGCCGTCAGCAGCTGGATTTACAGCGTTTGGGAGGCAGAGTGCAGCGTGTTCTTAACAAACATCGCTGCTCTCATCAAAGGGAGGCAAAGCTCTTCAGTCGTGTTCCACTGACTGACAGCATTGTGAATTTTTAATGGAATATTTTAAGTCGGTTCTCAAGAAGTTAATTAGATGTGAAGCAGAGAGAGGAGTGCTTCAGTGTTTAATATGAAGGACAGTTTGTTAGTGACACCTATCAGGGGATTTCTGTCCGTGAGCCTTTCTGTTTGACCAACTAAAGGACTAAAAGCAGATCCAGAACATTCATTATGGGATTCATTAGCTGCTGTTTAAGACTAAACGTGCCTGATGTCTTATTAATTCAGTATTGATTTGTAACTTATATGGAATTAACTCATCTTATAGAACAGGAGGGCCAAATTGGTTCCCTGGGAGTTGTGAGATGAATCCAAAGAGAGGAGAGGTGATCACTGGGAGATTAAAAAAATCACTTCTGTTAAATCTAATATCTAGTCTTTGTGGGAAAAAGCCATATTGGTTTACATCATTGTAGCTCTAAAATGTTCTAAATGAAGCTCCAGGCGGACTGGGTTTATTTCTCTGGAGAGGAGTTGTTTCAGTCCTGCTGTAACTCAAATCTATCTGTTGAAAGAGATGAAGTTTTTTTTGTTCTCTGGTCAAAAACTGTTTTCCTTTAAGCCGTATATGCCAGATATTTACCAACACCATGAGAAAAGTCACATAAGCCATTGATTTACATCTTGGCAGTTAAGTACCATTAAATGTGTGCAGAATTAGCTGTCTGATGTTCCTCCTGCATGGATTTATAAACATGACAACTTCTAAATGGTCTTTTCTATGTTGTCAGTGGATATTTGACTAAATTACCCTTGTTTTCTGTGTTTGCACCTCTTATGCACAAGTAAGCAGCATTTAACTTTTAAAAGACACACAAAGCTTCAGAGATACAATGGAAGTGGGACCAAAGTGCAGTATACCACTGTTTTCTGGATCTAGATAAACAATGGACTCGTATTTAACCATGTTTTTAACAACTGCTTTTGTTCTGACTCAGTTACCATTAAACTCGATCATCTGCTGAAAAGGTTTACGACTGAGAGGAAACAATAGATTGCGTAAAAGAAAAACAAGCAGTAGTGGTTTTAGGAGTCTCTAGTCATGTTCTTCCTTTGGATTTTGTTGTGCCATCTCTGTATCATCACCCACTGGTCTGGCGTGGATATTTCAGCATTTTTGCCTAATGTGAAGAGGCTTTTTTTTTTCTTCAAATAAATGTCCAGATTCTTGTGTTTAGGTTTGACTGAGATTGGGAAGTAGTTCATGAAGTCAGCTTTCTTTTTAGAATACAGTAACTGGTGTTAAAATAATCCTTCTGCCCCTCGAATGCCTGAGTGCTGTTGCTCCTCTCTGAGCTGCTAAGGCTTTATATTCCTCCGCTGTCCCTAAAGTCGTCTGATCAGCTGACCTTGGTGGTCCCTGAAAAGAGGCTAAAGGCTGAAGTTCAGAGGAGACGTTGTCTTTGCAGTAGCAGCTCCTAAAATCTGGAATGAATTATTGTTTATCAGGCAGGCTTCTTCCATCGAGGTTTTTAAATCTCATTCATAAAATGTTTGTTTCCAGTTGCTTTTAAGACTTAATGAGTGGTTTAGCTGTGTTTTAATTACCAGTCGTGGATATTTCATCTTGTGCGTGTAACTGTGTATGCATCCTTCAGAAATGTGGTTGGAACCTTCACAGCAAAATCGCCAGTGTTGTATCAACACCACCAGTGTTTAAATCAACACCGAGAGTGACTATTTGAGTCCACTGGACCCAAATAGTAACTCTCAGTTTTGATTTTACACTGGTGATTTTGCTGTGTTGTTTTAATGTGCTTCATAAATAAAGTGGATTGATTATTATAGACTATGTTCTGTTACTGCCTGATAATCAGTTAGATCTCAAGTATTGACTTGGGGTCCCAATCAAGCCCTTTTTCACTGATCAGTATGGCTCCTTCATAGCTCTGCTGCTGATCTACTATTGTTTTGTGTTAACCATGCTGGAAAACACCAGTGTACTGGGATGGAGGAAAGACCTGCTGCAGGTGGGCTGACTGGGCTCCAACATCCAATGAGTGTCACAGTTTCCCTTTCCTATGTTTAACAGAAGACCAAATATTCCTCCTCAATGTGAATAAGATGTCAAATTACCAGAGAAATAGCATGAGCTTTAATCACTAGTCACATGATTAAAGTGGGTCAGAGCACTGCATAGAGCTTCATTCACAGCTGCTGTTGTTGAACTCATCATTCTAAACATTGTCAGCTCTTTAAAATCACCAGCTGGTGCTTATGGATCCAGGTGGGGTGTAACTGGGATCAATAAAAAATGTTCAAAAACACTGGCTGTTGTTAAAAAACTGCAAATCAACTGGTGTTATTAGTGCATCTGTTTTCAGGAACAAGACACATCCTGTGATGTGTCTCCCTGCTCTGTGATCCTCTACAGCAGGGAGCCCTAAAACTGTCCTACAAGTTTTAGTCTTTATCCAACACACCTGAAGGCTGAAACACACCGGAGACGTCAGCGCTGCGCTACAGATGCGCCACGATTTTGGCGATTTAAAGGACCTGTTCCTGAAGCAGCAAGCCATAGAGCGCTGCTTGCAGAATCATGTGATAGTCACAACATCAGACGTGAGTTGAGAACAGGAAGCTGGAAATGGATCTTTTATTTGTACAGTGATCAGAGCTGCTGCCGTGTGTTGTGGGACTCTTTTATTCTAACCCTTTCAAAATGGGTAAGTAAGCTATAATAATCGTTAAAAGCTATCAATACTGTAACTAAGTGAAAACACATTTATGTTTGCTGTAATAGGAGCCGTTCAGCATCTGTGTCATAAACTACTCCACAATGTCGTGATACGCGCATCTCAGCCGCGCCGCGACGCAGAAATAGAACTGGTGCTTATCTTTAGCACCGTAGCGTGGACTGGAGTTTCTGGGACGCGCTGTGGCGGTCCCTGTGTGAGTAATCTGACTGACTACAATGGGTTTTATTCAAAATCACGGCGCCGGCACAATGTGGCACAGCGCTGATGTCTCCGCTGTGTTTCAGCCACTGAGTCTTTTGCTAAATGACCTCTTCAGCATTTCCTCCAGTTCTACAGACGCCTGTTAATCACCCACTGATTCAAACCAGGTGATGGAGCTGAGAAGCATCTAAAACCTGCTGGACAGCAGCCCATTGGGACTGGAGTTTGACACATGTGCTCTACAGAAATTCCCATGCATTGATTTTAAGAACTTTAATGTACTTTTGATTTGTAGCCTGCAGGTTTGAGCTGTAAAAAAACAGCAAGTAACAGATCGAGACTCTATTGACAGATGCTTATTCTTAAATTTGCTGTAGCAGCTCCCAAAATGAGGAACGGTCTGCCGCTCCACATCAGACAGGCATCTAAACCCCCCTGATTTCTCCACCTTAGCTTTAACACTTTGTGAAATGTTAAATTTCAGTGTTTATTATACAGGTAGGGCTGTTTTCACCTATATTTAATGAATTGTACTTTTTTATGTAGTGTGAATGCTGTTGTGTCTTTTAGTTATTGCTTTAACTTTGGTCCTGTGTATTCAAATGAAAAATTTCAATAATAAAAAAGTGATATAAATTGGATTGAAGTGTCGGATTAAGCGACTGATTGCTGTTGAGAACATAAATACTGACTGGGTCGATCCTAATAATAAGTAAAATGCTCCTAATTATTCATCTGCTCCTCCCCTGTTTTGTTCATCTTCTCTAATTTATCATCTGTTTCCCTTTAATCATTCAAAAAAGGAACAAGTCTTGTAACAGAATGGTCTAATATTTATGTATTAATATTGCCAGACCTCTGCGTTCTGATGGAAAGTTAGAGTACTTTCAGGTTTCATTCAGGATGATTGTAAAGTGAATTTGAAAACCAGATGATTAACCCCTCACCATGTGACTCAGTGAAGCCCTTTTGTCAGATTTAGACAGAACACCTACAACACTACTCCATAAATCTAATTTAACTTGTACTTAATCCATAAATGTGAACAAATCTTAAGCTGTAATCATTTATTTTTAAATAACTGATGAGTAACATTAAGTTTCTGATGTCAGAAACATCTTTTCCCTTAGCACATGTTCACTGTTGGATTTTTTTATTTTCATTCCTCCAGAAATTTCTCTTTTTTCTTTTTTACTGTAAAATACAAGATTTAAAGTGACATCACAATAATGCAGTTTGTGACCCAGAGCATATTTGCCAGAAGAAAAGGCGCTGTGCTGTGAATTAGAGGTTATAAGACGGAAAAGTTACCTTGCATTCACACTGTATGGGCTGACCTTTAGAAATGCCAGCCTTTGTTGTCTAGGGACTGACCTGCTGCCAAGGAGAGCGTTTCACCTCTGCAACACCACCTACGTTTATAACAGCCACTCTTTTCTTGATTCACCAAAGGGCTCAGAAATAAATGGTGCAAAAACTAACTCGTGCAAATAAACAACACTAATGTAAGGCAGTTTTGCACAGCATTAGTCTTGTTTTGATTGTCTGTTTTGGGTGTAATCCAGCTTTACATCTTGCATAACAGAAGCGACTACATCCCAACCTGACAGCAAACAACAGCCTGAGGCGCAGCGTTTTTACATAAACCTCATTTCAGGATTCTCCCTGAACTCATTCAACAACCACATAAAAATAAGAATTTATCCCCCATTTATACATAATATGAGCATATTCTATCTTGAATTTGGCACAACTTACATAGTCAATTACTGTATGAGGCTTTATTGCATATCCTGCATGCAAATGAGCATTTAAATTCACACTATATCTCAGATGCAACTGCTGCTGGTGTTAAACTGTGAACAGTTGCTTTTTGGCAGTGTCTTCTCTCAGTCTTGATGATAGCATCTTTATTTTCTAGAGTTTTGTTGTGTTTTCTCACTTAGTGACACACAGACTGACTAAAGCTCAGATGAATCACCCAGCAGGTGGAAAAGTTAACACAAAATGAGCTCATTTTTCCTGAAATGAAACACTTTGAAGAATCTCTCCATCCTTATATGCTCCGAAATGTAGCACATGACGCAACGTTATCTTTGTCTTTGTTTACCTGATGAAACACACACAGGAACACTTCATGTGCACATTTTTTTTATTTAAAATATATATTTTATATTATTAAAATACCGCAATTGCCTCTTTACTAAAGCTAGATTAACTATAAAGCACTTCTGGAACATGTCAACAATAATGCAGCTAATGCTAACACAACACATTAGCAGCAGCTGAGAAGCTACAAAGGTTCTTATTTATAACTTTAAGAGGAAGGCTGATTGTAAAGTATAAACCGCATCACATGTTATTGATAAATGAGAAATATTTGAAAGGTGAATTCCAATAAATGCAGGATCACTATTTGGCAAGAAATATAATTTTTTCAAATCAAATGCATTAAAATGCCTATTAATGGTTTACAAAGTGTTTACAAACTAAACAGCAACCTATTTATAAAGGTACTCATATGAAGCTGCTAGGATCTTTGTTTTATACATGATTTTATTTTCTAATTAGTAGTAAATGTCTATGAATGCTCTTCATCCCACACCTATAGAGAACAGCCCTCTGTCCTTACTCCCTCTTCTTGTTTTTGTCCATGCAGTGAGACTTATTGAGATAATCATTAAAAAGCTGCTGGTTTGAGTCAAGGTAACATAGGTTGTTTTTAATTACATTTTGCTCAGACACATAAATTATGCAGCTGAGACCCATTTGTGTCGTGCTGCAGAGCTAAATCTGGAATCAAGTCCAGTTCATTTCATCTGCTTCGTGCCTCCACTGTTAGCAGAGGAGGTTTGAGAAGTTGTGTTTAACGGCCGGTCAGCTCCGTCTCAGAACGTACGCTCGTATGGTGATGTACTGAACGCTCCAACACGCCGAGCAACTCAAAGAGGTGTTGTAGGGTATTAAACATTTATTACACAAGTGGACCAGACCTTTTCAAGTTGGTGAGACAATGTGTTCGCTTTTGTGCTGCTGGTTTAGTAAATGAATGATGCAGAGAAAATAAAAGTTCTTGAAAATCAGCATCTGCACCTATGATATTATTAGATCAGCATTTTTGTTTTGATTTTACTGTGCAGAATGTTGCAAGAGGAAGAAAGTAGTGTCAGATCTCCATATTTGACATTGAATTCCAGCATAGGGTGAGTTTTATTGAGTGCTGTCTTTCATTAGCATTCATAGGGACAAGCCTTTTGCACAGATCAAAACAGGAAGACAGGACGATGCAAAGAGGACTCACTCTGACCCCAAATCTTTGAGGGGCCTCATTTGCAGCTCGGATGACACATGCAAACGCCTTCAGTAAGATGGTGTCATGGGACATCCAGCAACCTGTCATTCCTCTATGATAGGTGTGTTTGCTGAGAAGTATTGGACGTGACTTGCAGAGATGATACAGCAGCGCTTTGATGATCAAGTTTTAGGTGGTGAGATGGTTGAGATGTGAGGCCTTTACAGAGAACTGTGAAAGACTGGACAAAGTCAAAATCCTCAGCACTTTCTTGTTCAGTTCTCAAATGTTTAGATAAATATGTGAAATTTAGAGAGTTTTTACAAAAAATGTTAACTTTTGGGTACCACGCTGGTTCTGGAGGAGCAACTAATAGCCCTTACAGAAGCATCCGCTCTGCTCGACTCAGTCCAGACAAAACCTTACAGATACGGCCCACATGTCCGTTTTTGGAGCCAAGCCCATAGTTTTTCTCAGCCCTGCTCCTCCGTGGTCAGAGCGGGGCTGCACATGGGCTACACGGCCACTGTGAACTGATTGGTTGGCTGAAGTTTCACGCTTACCTACAGCGCAAGCCTCTGATTGGCCTGGCGGTTGTCTGTGTGTCAGACCCGCTCGCAAGCTGATACTACCAAACCGAGCATGGGGGGTGCTGATCTGTAAGCACCATAAATGCCCTTCATGCAGTGTTTAAGTGACACATTATGAGGTAATGTGGGAATTTAGTACTACTTAACAATAAAACCTTTAAAAAAAGTTGGAATGTGCAAATGGTGGTATCTGTATCTGGTCCAGGAGAGAAACCCAGACATCCCTCTCTCCTCAGTGAAACCTTCCAGCTTCATCTTGGCACCCAGAGTCCCTCCAGCAGGTTTTAGGTCTTTCTGGTTGTCTCATCTCAGCGGGAAGTGTTCAAAACATTTTGAAAATTAGGCAACCAGGAGGCCTTCTGATTGGCTGTCTCAGGATTGATTCTGCTGTGACTCATCAGACCTCCATACCATCCTGATACTCTGCTCACACACTTTTGGCTTCTTTGGGGGTCGAGACTTGGTCACCAGTGGTTGCCATGGCTTTCTCATTGGCATTTTTCCACTAAAGATGTTCAGTCACCCTTAGTTTAAGCACTTCTCCTGAAACCAGTCTCCATGATTGTCCCAGCTAGGGACTAATGTCTTAGGCAACAAAACCTGAATTCCTCCATCATGCCAAAGTTAAGAATCTACTAAAAGAGCTCATTCAGTCGCCTGAAATACCTAAAAACCCAATGTCCTCTTGTCTCAGACCTTCCTCCATAAACAAACTGTAACAAAGACACTCGTTTATTATTTTCTATTGTGTTTAAATGACCTCAAACCAGTTTTTTACCTTCCTTTTTGGACTAGATTGAAAAGAACTTGCTGACAAGAAGCTGCTCTGTGAAAATAAAGTGAAGTTGTGTAGTTAATGTATTCACAGCCAGCTTGATTTAAACACTGTTGGTTCTATATGGACAAATGGGTTCTTTACACCATGCTGACATGCCAAATAAATGAAGAAAGGATGATCCACCGCCTGCATGATGCATTCATACCTGAGTGCTCAGCAGGATTGATGAAACAAACATACATTTATTGGTTATGTCTCCGGCTGCATGTGGAACAGATTTAAGTCCTCTAGCTTGTTGGGCTCCATTTTCTGTGTGCTCGTGTGAAATAAGATGCCTACATTGTCTCAAATTTATTTATTTATATATATATATAGCAATGAAAGCAAAGAAAGTGGAGTAAAAGTACATGATTAGAAATGTATTAAAACAAGATTCACAGGCTAATCAGGGCTGAGTATGCACCAAATATTAATTTAATGTCGGCTCTTTTAGAGGGAATTCTGGGAACAGTCGATGGACCTGCATACTAAGAGCAGAATGTTCATATGGGACGATGAAGGACAATGAGCTGTTTTAAATAATGCAGAGCTCGGCCACTGAGGGCTTTGTAAGTAATATCAAGTCATTTAAAATGTAGAGAGCACTTCTGTCTGCAGGATTCTGGAGAACTGTAAGACTTCTAAGAAGTCACCCAGCAAGAATGGTGTAACATTTATTTATGAACCAGTTTTTCTGTATTTTTTTTTATACGTAGATCATTCCCACTATAAGTAAAATATCTGTAGAAATACAAAACATTTCCTGGCAGAAAACATTTCCAGGACCCTTTCTGTTTTATGTCCATTTATCTCAATACAAATTTTTATTACAAAAATGTTTTTATGGTCCATTTACTCTAATTTTATTCATTTTTAGTGTGCAAAGAAGAACATAATACAATTTATTATGCAATTTAAACGAGAAGTACTAGTCAAAAATCAGCTCAAGCATCAATATAATTAGAAATTGTCTCTGATTAGAGCTTGATTTTACCAACATTCATGAGGAGAAAATGAAAAAGTCAACCAGGTCTTTGTCTCCAAAACCAACCTGTAGCATCATGATCCAAATCGTTTTGTAGTTAAAGCATCTGATCAGGACAGAATACAGATGAACGTAGTCTTCTAGTGTCAGATCTATTTAACACTTTTCTCAGGCAGAACAAGAGTTGAGTCACTGCTCTTATAAAAGTACAGACATGTTCTGTATCTGTGGCAACAAATACCCACATGTACAAAACAGGCAACCTGAACAACATATTTACATTTTCTTCTTCACTTGTGTTTTTATATTCAGCCTGTAAAAGAACAGAGTTATCTACTTTATTTAGCTTCTCAAAACTAATAGTAATGTAGATATAAATCCACCAATCAGCAATCATTCTTGTGCATGAGTTAAAGGAATAGTTCAGATCTTCTTTATGTCAGAAAGTCATGACACATTCTGTTCTGATCTATTATGGGTAGAGCTTTATATTATCCCAGTTTTTTAAAAGTTCTGATCTGACTGTGAAGCTACCAGCTAGTTAGAGTGGATCCACTTAGAAAGAGGATTGCTGCAATCTTAACACAACTCACGATTACAAAATATAATAAAGTTCTGACATCTTTAAACATATATACTTTATGATTTTTTTGCAATGAAATTTTGTTGCAAATGTAGCTTTTTGTAGTGGTTTTAGTTCCATGCATATATACTTCTAGTCAGAATTTTAAAATATTTATGACTGCAATGTTAAGATTCATAAAACATATTTTATGCATATATTTATTTATATACTATACATATGTTTATACATATTTATACATATGTTTTAAAAAGGAAATGACCCACTGACCCCACTGGGACTAGCTGTTAGCCTGGTAATCTCCAGACTACGGTCATGTAAAGATATTATAATAAGTTTTCATATCTTTTCCACACAAACATAGTCTCTTCCAGTGACCTGGACTATTTCTGTAAATCTACTTGTGACTCACATTCAACATTTCCTTCATGTATCAGCTGAATTCCTTCCTGTGTACACACACATCTGTGTGTGAGTTACACCTTTCCCTCTATTAGTATTAAGAGGTGTCATTCTGATGTTTCCATACTACTGTTTTGCTGTGAATGAATCTTTAACGCAGTTCAGAAGCTGACAGAATGGGTGCTGGAGGTGTGATCTTCCTCATAATTGAGTGATTGTAAACAGTGGATTCACAAGGCTTCACCACTCTGCATTTAAATCATTTCCTGACTTCCTCCATCGATTCCTTTGGGGAGTGGATAAATGAGTTGGCGCAGTCTTGATTGATTACTTTGATGCAACTTATTTCCAGTAAAGTGTTCCAAAGCATTGCAGGTTTATTAATTCCTTTTGCAGGATGCTTTACTTGAATTATCTGACATTTGTAGGCACGCTTGTATCATATCAAGAAACTAAAAGCCATTGCAGATGTACTAAAGCGCTGCAGAAATAGAACACTGTGTCCACAGACGGTTAGTGAAAGCCTTCCCCAGTGTGCCTTGTTTCACTTTGTTACATCAACTTTAATCCTGAGTGACAGCTGCTGATGACCTACGTGACTTGTTTGCCAACAACAGCATCTCAATTACTTGCCGTAAAATTGTGACTCTGAATTCTGGTTGAATTTATTTTACAACTGCATGCCTGTTTGTGCCCAAAGGACGTTAAACCCACAGGGAATGGTGGGCACTGGAGGTGCTTTAGGTGGGTTTATGGAGAGATGAAGAACGCTGCTCGTAGGCTCGGGAATCTTATTAGCCATATTGTGTTGCAGGAATGAAAGCAAAGGTGTTCCTGGCAAAACCTAACAACTACAACCAAGAGAGACAGGAAATCTCTGTGGCTTAGTAAAACCCCACACTGCAGAAGGAGCTTTGGAGGAGGATATCCTGTAGCTCGACACTGTGACAGAGACAGGACATCTATTGTTTCTTTACATCTATTAATCTGATACTTTAGCTCCAAGACTTTCTTTGGATGACAGTTTATAGCTCTCTCTACCAGGTGTGACATTTTTGTCATTGATGTGTGAACATTCCCACCTGGAGCAGGTGCTTAGAGTAGAGCTGAGGGTTTTCTCTACTATCACAAAAATCCAACTCTAATGGATACGGCCTGAAAGATCTGAGATTTATCTGCATTTGAGTCGACATTTCTCAAGAAATACAGTCGGTGTCCACACCTCTTCCTTTAGTAACACTTTTTATGCAGGTTGCTGAGTCCTGAAACGTTTTTTTTAAAAGACAATTGCATCAAACCAACATCAATACAAGTGCATTTAAAGAATAGAAGCCATTATTCTAACGCGGTGCCCAAGTCTGGTTCTTGAGGCCTATAGTTGTGCACATTTTAGTCGTTTCTCTGCTCTAACACACCTGATCCAGTGGTTAAATTACCTGTGCATCATTTCCACCAGGTCCTCAGAAGCCTGGTATTTGGTCTTTGATTCATAGCAGAGAAACATCTAAACATGCAGGATAGTGCTGATCTACTAACAAAACTCATTTTAGTCACATGAAAATCAGAGTCCAGTTAATTGAACCAAAATCCAATTTACTCCTTTTCACATTGCAAATTAGCTGTAAACCTTGATGTTTGGCTTTGGCTTCAGATCATTTTCTCTGGGACATTTTGAGTTTTAAATAAGTCAAATTTATATATTTATAATTTTTCAGTTTGCAGAATGCAACCACTGAAATGTTTACCTTCAGGCCTGTTATTCAGAGTACCACCAACAGTCTGTCCAGAATATTGGGCTTGTTTTTGGCACTCAGACATTATTCTGTTTGCTCCACAGCCGGACAGGACACGGGGTTAAAAAAAAAAAAAAAAAAAAAAAAAGAAGAAGCTAACACTGGAGATCCATGTAGAAGACTGTTTTCATGTTCAGCCTGCATGAAAGCTCAGCGTGACCCATATTAATCAGAAAAAACATCAGTAAATCACACCTGTAATGATAATGACCTCCTGGCTGGATTTTTAAAAAGCTAATAATTAGTTAACTTAATGATGGTGAATTAGTTAAATGATGAACAAATCATGATTTAAAACTGTAATAAATAACTGTAATTGTTACTTAATTAATACTTAGTTATTTATAAGGGTAAATAATTAGGAGAACAATTGGGGTCAACGTATTAATATACCGTATTATCTTCTAAACATTTAATAGTGAATGACTGGATAATTTTTAAAAACTCCTTTTCAGTTTTAAAGTTACTTTTACATTTATAATACAAGTTTTTATTACCTATTTAATAAAGTCTGACCAGAAGTTATTAATGGTTAATTCAGTTTCTCATTAGCTCATCAGTCCTTTTATTTATAACTAACCATGAACTAATTCACTATTTAGTAAATTTTGATTAAAAGTCAATCATTAAATAATAACGCATTAGCCTGTAGTTCCTCATTCATTGCTTATAATTCCTATCTAACTAAATCATGTTGTAGTCCTTATAATAGAAGGTGTCATTGATCTGTGGTAGAATATGAATATATGAAAGTGTGGATGTTTGTTTTTTCCCAGTAAAAGATGTTTCTAATCCCAGCTGTAGTTTCAAATGAAAGCACAACAAAAGATGGTCGTTTTCACAAATCAGACAATCAGCCATAAAATCAGACTGCTGTGAATTTGATATTATCTGTTTTCACACCAACACATGGAATTTGTGTCCCTTTAAGTTACAGCAGTCCTCAGTTTGATGTTGTCTGGGGGTATTTTTAAACGTCCAACAGATGCAGCTGTAAAGCAGAAGCCTGTTTTAACAGAGTTGTATTATTCCACAAAGATCAGACTAATTGAGTTGGGACTTAAAGACAGCATTTGTTTATTCACCTTGGCCGGCGCAGTCTGGAACCAGAACAGATCCTCCTCTTCTAAATAAAAACCATGAAACCTTGTTCTGTCTATCATTTTATCTGTGAGCTTTTATCTCCACTCATTAGGATAAAAAGCAGCAGTGGATTCTGGGAGAACACGTTCTCTGACTCGGTCGCAGCACTTTAATGAGGGGATGCTGCATTTTTACACAAATCGAGATTTTCTCGTTTTATGAAGTTTATCCGTTTTGTCAGGAAGGACTCCTTTGATATGCATGTGAATCTTCCACTGTTTGACCTTTAGATTTTTTGTTTTACTTCAAGTTGACCCTTAAAATCAAGAGGCTGAAATCAAAGACTTTGGAGATGTGAAAGCCAGAATGAGCCAGAGAGGTGTTATTCTGTTTCATCTCGCACTCTAAAGTGTGCTTTTAATATTTGATGCTCTAATTCCACTAAGACCAGATGTCATGTCTCATAACAGGAAATGCTGTTTCCTCCGTCTTTATTTAATACCTTGTTTAAAAGAAAATCACATTAAGGTCCTGCAGCTTCACTAATTTAGAATTGTCTCTTGTGCCTCTGCCTCTCTTATTGTAGGTGACTCGATCGGACAAATAGAGACAAATGTGACCAGGAAGCTGCAAATTGGAGTCGGATCCCATCTTCTTCACATGAATCAATATGAGTCTGGATACCTGACCTGACCACACAACGCTAACCTGCTACTGTGAGTATCAATGTGACGCACACAGTTTGTTGATGCCTAATGTCATAATCTGATGCAGCATCAAGCGATACTGATGCATAGCATTATTCAAATTATCTCTGGTAAACAGTGCTTTCAAAAAGTATTTGTCCCCTTAACAGATTTTTTTTTTCAGGTTTGACTTTTCTGGATTTGTAAACCAATCTGACTGCATGTGGGAAAGTAATATGTACCTTAGCTGTGTTTAACCACCCTATTTGGAAAGCTGGGTTTAGTTTCACTGTCCAGACCCAGGCCTGGTTACTGCCAGATCTGTAGAGTTAGGACATCACAACATGAAGAAGATCTCAAAAAGCAAGACATCACACCTTTTTCTAAAGAATTCAAGAACTAAAGTACAACATCTGAAGCACTGCAGGCTTCAAAGGTTCAGGCTAAGGTCAGAGGTCATTATACAACAAGGGGGGGGGGGGGTCCTTAGGGGGTTTCTAAGGTCAAACCCCTGCTGACCAAAAAGAGCACCATTTTATTTTTTAGAAAAAAAAACATCTTGATGACCCTCAAACCTTTTCATAAAACGTTCAGTAGACTGACAGATGAGACAAAGTGAACCTTTCCCTGTGTGTCCTGTTCCATCTGGAGTAAAACTAACACTGTATTCAAGAACAACATCACCATAGCAACAGTCAGACATAGTGTGATGGTCTAGACCTGCTTCAGGACATGGACCTGCTGTACTTGGTTTTGCTGTTTGCAGAAACACAAATCAGTCAATTTTATAGCAGATGTCATTTTGTAAAGGTCTGTTCTTTATTATCTAACATGTGTGAAACCTTTAAGGGCCGCTGGAAAAATCAGAACCATGTTGTAGGAAATAGGAGTCGGAGTCAGTTCCAACACCAGGACCACTTTTTCTAAATTCATCCAGTTTGGGAAGTTTTCCTGAGACATTTTAAATCCAAGTCCTCATCACTGGAGCTTTTCCACTTCTAAAAGTAAAACATGAAACCCGTTAAAACCCACATTTGTGTCCATCAGTCACAGACTCACTCTGCTGTCAGCCTTTTCCAGCTCTTGGAGTCATTTTCTCTGACAGCAAACATCTTTCACACTGTTTTCTTTCTTTTTCTCTCTTTTTTATTTGGCTTATCATTTGTGACAACTGAAATTCTTGGCGGTCTGACAGATTGACTCTCATCCTTTTCTTTTTTTATGCTATAAAGATGTCTTGAGATGCTATTTTTGTCCAAAAACATCATGGAAAGATTTCCATCATGGCACAAAAACACTATGAAATTCCTACTTTGCCAACCGACATTAAGACGACTCAAAGTACACCCTGAAGAAAATGGTTTAACTCTGGGTTTCTGGTGTTCTGCTCTGTTATGTGAAGACTTGATCAGTTTTTTACCAGATTGTAAATTCATTTTAAATGAAAGTCATATTTCAGCCTGTTAATATCTGATTTCTACAGGCAACATGCTGTGTATTCACACTGAGATCAAATCCTTTTGGGGTCAGTTTTAACTTAATGTAAGGACCTTTTAATTGTTTAGTTTCCAGGAAAATTTTAGGGGAATATGAATGTAATAGCATTAAAATATGCAAAATGTTAAAGAGGAAAATAAACTTTTTTCATTTATCTAAACTTTCAGTCAGAGCAAGTTCTGCAAATACAATATAAAGACTTTTTGAACCTGCTGATATTTCAGGTCTTACCAGAGGTTGCTGCATGGTAGAACTTGCAGTGAGCATCATTTTTGTGGACTGGTTGTAATGAGAGCTCAAAGGTGAGGAGACAGGTCAGAACCAGCCAGGTTGATTATAACCTGTATGGGGACAGAGTGACTTTTGACTCAACTTTCAGTCATTTTGATCATTCCAGAGACAAAAATCATCAAGGTTGTATAAGAAACTTAAACCTCACTGAACAAAAGTTTGTCCTTGGGGTTGTTTATTTTTTGATTTAATAGGTTTATATTCAAAAGGAAAACCTGCCTGATCAGATGCTGCTAATGAGGCTATTTGTTATTCTGAATTTTGAAGAACTTTTTTATCATCTGCTTGTGTTTTTGTGTTATGAACCACAAGATGGATTTGAAATGAAACTCCCAGAAACCCATCATTGGATGTACATTTAATTTCCTTTGACGGCAACATCATTCAAGATGGCTGCCACAGCTAATCAACTTTATGTGTTCAAAACTTAATCAACACCTCCAAATCCAAGGCCATGGTTCTTGATTGGAAAAGGGTGGCTGGTTGGGGGGAAAGCCCTACCTCAAGTGGAGGAGCTGAAGTATCTCTGGGTCTTGTTCATGTGATTGAAATGCTTTCTGTCTCCTCCAAGGAGAGGTGTTTTGGGCATGGGCCCCGGGCTGACCACTGTGGTGAGATTATAGCTCTAGCTCACTTAGGGTCCCACCAGAGGACCTGATAAAGGTGGCTGGGAGAGGATGGCTGGTCTTCTGTGCAAGGGCTGCTGCCCCTGCAGCCTGGACCCGGCTAAGCACCTGCTTGTTGCAGGACTCATTTATGACTATTCATGTTGTAATTTGGAAGTACTCTTTTTATTTCTCATGCAAACATTTAGAATTAATAGCTTATAATGTCTTTTCAGAACTCAGTGAAAGAAACAAAAAAATCAGTGTTTTCCTCTGAGCTGTCCCTGGATCAGCCTGAATACTGAAGCTCTTAAATCTGGAACTTGCAGATTGCAGCTGAAAAGTGACAGAAAAATATAAAACACACAGCACATTTTCATAAATTTGACTGTTGAAGAATCTGACCAACACATCAAAATGTGTGGGACTCAATAGTATCTAAATGATGAGTCTGAAAGAAAAGAACTCAATTTTATTGCAGCATGGAAAATATTAGATGTTAAATCATTAAGGGATTTTTGTCAACACGCTTTATGTTATTAAATTATAAACTAGAATAAACATTTTCTGACAATTAATAATGATAGAAAGTACATATATCAATTTCTACCATAACAGGAAAACAATGTTCTTTTAATCTTTCTAAAGCCGTCTGCCACACGTCTTCTGTTTGCTCTTGTGCTTCCTGCACTGCAGTGATTGGACGATACGATTCGCTTCAACAGGTCAAACAATCAGTGAAACCCACAGAGTTTTGATTTACAGAGTTGGATCAGAGTCTTAAACCTTCATCCCAAACTATTTTATTTGTTCTGTCTTTCTCCCAAAAGAGTGGCATCATTTTCTGCTGTTACTGCAGAGCTTATTTCTCCCTATTATCTCAGGGACAAAGCTGCCATGACTTTGAGTTAATCTGGGCTTGTTTTAGTTTTTCTTTTCAGGGAAAAAAAAAGCAGATAAGGAGTTTCCAGTAAAGTGTGGAGGTGGTGGAGTCAAAGTCAAAAACAGAAATGTTCAGATGCAATTCGCTGAGCAAATGAGGGTAATTTTCTAAATAATGTCACTGACTCTTTGGGTATCTAAATGTATCTAAACACGCCTGCAGAAATGTCACACAGATTCTGTACAAAAACAGAAAATATTTTGAGAAATAAGAGAAGGTGTGGACTCAGACTACAGTGTTGTAGTCCCCTGCCCCTCTTTTTTTATTTTGTCATGTAAATGTTTCAGATCAGCAAACAAATTTCAATGCCAGACAAAGATGACTTGAGAAAATACAAAAAGCAGTTTTCAAATGATGATGTTATTTATTACAGAAAGAAATGACCTGGCTCTATGTAAAAAAGTAATAGACCTCTAAACATAACTAGTTGTAACATCCTTAAAGGGAATGGCTGAGTCCTGTGTTTGTGATGTCTGGTTACGAGTTTCTCACGTCGCTTTAGATGTGTTTCAGTTCAGCCACATTGGAGGGTCGGCCTGTTTAAGGTCAAAGGTCAGACATTCAGGTTCATGATTTCCTGGTAGACAGCAGAATTCATGGTTCCATCAATTACAGCAAATCAACCAGGTCCTGAAGCAGCGAAGCAGCCCCAGACATCACTTTCCCACCACCGTGTCTGACTGTTGGGATGATGATGTTTTTAGTTGTTCTGCAGATGGAACAGGACACACACCTTTCAGAACGTTCTACTTTGGTCTCATTGGATCCCCAGAAGTCTTGGGATGTTTTTAGTTGATCTAAGGCAGGCCTTTGCAATCTTTTTAGTCAGCAGAGGTTTTGTCCCCCTTCTGTCTCTTGTTGAATCATGACTTAGCCCTGCAGTGCTTTAGATGTTGTTCTGGGGTCTGCTGTTGAAATTCTTTAAAATGGGGCATTATGTTTTGCTTTTAGCCTGGTTCATGTCACCAGACAGGTTCTTGTGAAGGATTCCTTCAGTCCACAGGTCTGATATGGGGTTAGTGGAACTGATAATAACGTGGTTAATCACATGATTAAACAAAGAGGGCAGATAACAATCACACACACTGGCTAAAACATCATTGCCCACATCCCTCCTTTCAGTGGGAGGTGAAAAAAGGTTAAACAATTTAGCACAAATAAAGAATCCCAACTCAAATAACAGTTCACAATAGAGATTTGTGTTTGGTTTATCTGTGTAACCTAAAAAATTAATTTAAAAACTTTGAAAGGTTCAAATCCAGAGTGAAGGTTCTGCTCCTGGTGGACTGATTATTACTGTCAAACCTTACAGCTATAACTAGACATGGAAGTCTACCAAACATCCACTTTTAGACTAAATACAGACCAGTTTGTAGTTTAAACATTATTAGACAACTAAGATGAGCTTTGTGTCGAAATAAAGAAGTTTAAACGTATTCATTGTTGATCTTTTCCTTTATAATCTCCAGGTTCTGATCTGACAAACATTCTAAGGGATGAATGAGCCAACCGCTGTTTTCAGATCTAGCTTTTAGACATTATGGTAAAAATGATTCCCTTCAACTTAAGTGATTACCTTTAAATGGCTCCCTAATAGTGCACATTGTTTTATGGGAAGAGAAAATGAAATATGGAGCTAGAAGGAGGTTGGTGAACCTGAGAATTGCCTTCCCGCTCCATCTCCTCTCAGCAGGTTATCAAAAAGATGATAGCGAGTTGGAATCACCCTGCGATCTATTGATTGCTCCTGTCAGGTTTTACAGTCTGGCTTCATATATCGGTGTGTCCCATTTAGGATTCCCGGGAGGCGAGGTGAGGCGGTCCTGCAGCCCATCCAGTCCTCTTCACCACCATCGTCATCAGCCACTCACAGTTCACTAATCCCCTCATTAGGCCCAACCCCAAGGCTCTCTTTGCTTTCTGCCTACTCCCATGTGCCTTGTACCACACTTGTGGCTTTCCTTTTTGGCAGCGTGTGGAAATGTCAGGAGTTTTCTAATTGAAGTGTATGTCAGGATGCTGATCGCTCCCTCAGCTTCAGTACCAGATAGAATGAGGAAAATCTACTTTTCTGGTTCTGTCTTAGTTAAAAGGGGAGCTACAGTTGGGTAGATGTCTGCATTCTGTGTTGAATTCTCCAGATTCTGGAGTCTTTTTCCTGCTTTTTTTTTTTGCAGTTTCATTTTATTTGTCTCAATGCAGGCTGACGATTTGAGCTGACTTAAAGCCAGTTAAATCCAGTTTTCCTTATGCAGCTTAATTCCGTCCTCTCCTCGGTTTGTGGAAAGGTTGTGGCAGAGCGGCAAAAGCTGAGAGGATCTATATTAACCTCCTTTGAAGTTCAGCTCTCTGGATTTCTTTTTGAAAAAACTTGAGTCATCGTGGAAACAACTGCGACGAATCAGGAGCTGCGTCTTCGGTGGCCGCCCTGCCTCTGAAGACATCCTGTCTCATAACGCCCTCTGACAAACGATGCTAAAACTCAGCTGACAGCAGCACAAGACGAGCTCAGAAAGGATGCAAATCATCCTCCCTGAGACTGAATCACAAGTTTAGCAGCGCTTTTAGCTCTTTATCAAAAATATACTCAGAGTGATGGGATGTTCTATTTATAAATGGCTTGCTTGCAGACTGAGGTTTTTTATAATCTGAGGAAAGGAGGGGAATGGGCGTGAAATTCTGAATCACAGAGGAGTTTAATGTGTCTGACAAGGTATTAGACTGAGGAACCAGGGGTTGTCTAGGTGATAACAGCTAAAATATTCAATATTTTCCTTTATGTGCTGCCTCTGGCATACAGCAAGTTTTATTCTTGAAAAAATGCACGTCAAATATATGTTTTCATCTTTTAAATTGGAAAACGCATGCTTTTAGAGTAAAAAGACAGCAGGTTTGTTGAGTAAATTAATTGTTGTAGATGCTTTATGGACATAACCAATTACACAGTGATACCACACATCCCCGATGTCAAAACAACAATGAAACAACTTTAAAACATACTTCAAATCAGCCTTAAGTTTAAAAAGTTGAGGTCAGATTATGAAGAGGGGGTTTATTATAATATATAAAAAAGATACAAAAACTGAAAATCTTGAGTCAACAAAAGATAGATAAAAGTGCTGTAATAATGGCTGCGGAGGTGGATATTTCTCTTGTTTTGTACAGACAAGTAACACAAAGGAGCCAAAACACCCCCTAGTGGCTGGCTGCAGTATACATATTAGGCCCCACCTCCTTCTTAAAAAAACAGATTTCTTTTGTTAAAAATAAAAATACACCTCAGATCATTTTATCCAGGAGCTGATTTCTGTTGATTCACGTATTACTTACCTTGCTGCTGAATGTGCAAACATTAATTTTCCTTCCACGTTTAGCTGTAATTAGTAATGTGTGTGTGCAGCTTAGTAGGTAGGCCTTTCAGCCTGAGTGTGCAGGCTGTAAACTGAATATTTGGCTTTGCTTTTAAACAACTAAATTAGACAAAGAGGCCTATTATTTGGGTTGGTAGCAGTCACTCCACAGTTCCAAGTGGTGGCTTTTTTTTTTTTTTTTGCATCAACACCAATGCTGAAAAAAAGATTTTTAAATGACTACACTGTGGCAGCACTGTGCATGAGAGGGTTAAGAACATTTAATAATGTTTATGTTAAACTACAGCATGAAGTAAAAGAAAACAAACTGTTTTATAGGAAGTAAATATACTTTTGGAGTTTTATTTTTGATGCAGTTTAAAATTTTGAACAGATTTGTTTTTTGTGACAAGCTGCTGGAAGCTGCTTTAACCAGTGCTTCCCAAATATTTCAATTACTGACCCTTAAAACAGGAACCCTAAAAAGGAATGAATGAATCAGCATGACAAAATAGATGGAGGGTATGTATAATGCAAACACAAAGCTTTAACTTGAAATATATTATTAATTTTAAATTGTAGTTATTACAGTCATTCTAGTGAATAGGAATTTTTGGTTTGTTTGTTTGTTTGTTTTATTTTGTTTTTTTTTTTTAAAGAATATCCCAATCTTATAGGTTCCCAATCCCAAGTTTAGAAATCACAATAAATGACTCAATCAATGAAACATTCCTCTGTAAATGGTCATACTGGATTAAGAATTAGAAAATAAGTAAATCAGGTCCAACAAAGACATTCAGAGATTAGAACAAATCTTGTTTTTGCTGCTTGGATATAGAAAAAAAGATGAGTGGCTCAGAACTTTTGCACGATACTGTACATATCTGGTATCTGTTCATTACAAAGTAATCTGGTATTAAATTAATCTTTGCAATAACTGTAAATATATAAACAAAGCTAAACTCAAGCAGCATCTTTTTCTACACAGAACTTTCTCCTCTGATGGGATGTGTTTCTGTTTTCTTGGAGCTGTAGCTGAACTTGTAGTTGAAAATAGTTCATCTTTTGGAACACCTCCTTGCATGTCAGTGTCACTGTTGTCTGTCTAGATAATCAGAGCTAGAAGTGGGCTGGGACCGTGTCAGTGCTGTCAACAACAGCGGAGGAGAAACCGATCCCGGCCGTCGCTGAACATACTTTATTTTTGTAACCTAGCAACTAAAGTCCCTTGAGATAAATGTCCTGAAAATAAGGTCAATAGCTTTTCCAGCACAAAGCCAGGTACTTGTGGAAACACATTTAATGCTCTTTTACATATGAGGTCACCGGTAAATCAACACTGAGCTAACTGCTAAAGCTAACCTGGTTTTGAATCTTTACTCTGATTGTGTGAAACCACGCTGGATTTAGCTGGGTTCTAGTCCAACCTGGTTCAATGAATTGGAAATTTGCATTTCAAAAACGCCCCATGAAAAAAAGTAGAGTGATATGCCTTCTTTGTATTTTGCTCACCACCGAGGCAGCTCAAGTTTAGCCTACCACTCCAACGCAATGCACCCAGCTGTGAACACAACCACAGCTATGATTTTCTGTCACAAAAACAAGTAAAGAAGTAAGACATCGTTTCTATTTATGGCTGCTTGAAGCAACGTTTGTTTTTGCTTGACTTTGGCTGTTGGTTCACTGAGTTTTGAGCACCTGCAGCATGTGGAGTTCTCACCTCACTTCACCTCGCCTTGCCTCGCTTTTCTTCGCCTATCAGATCCGGGTCACAAGGGCAGCATCCCAAGTAGAGCA
This sequence comes from Callopanchax toddi, assembly GCA_006937965.1. Lineage (NCBI taxonomy): Eukaryota > Metazoa > Chordata > Actinopteri > Cyprinodontiformes > Nothobranchiidae > Callopanchax > Callopanchax toddi. Next base: position 791,634 of record SSNR01000153.1, read on the forward strand.
TCCCAGACCGTCCTCTCATCAGCCAAGTCAGCCAGCTCCTCCGCTGGGACAGCAAGACAGTCCCTGGCCAACCTGGAGATGTACTTCCTCCTGCTTGTCCTCGGTCCTGGGTCCTCCTGCGGGCAGGACATGCCCAAAACACCTCTCAAGGGAGGCGTCCAGGAGGCATCCTGACCAGATTCCTGAACCACTTCAACTGGCTTCTCTTTATGTGGGGGAGCAGCAGTTCTATTCCGAGTTCCTCCCGATTGTCCAAACTCCTCACTTTATCTCTGAGGTTGAACCCGGCCACCCTGCGGAGGAAACTCATTTCAGCTGCTTGTATCTGTGATCTTGTTCTTTCAGTCATTACCCAAAGCTCATGACTGTAGGTGAGGATTGGGACGTAGACTGACCAGTAAATCCTGAGCCTTGATTCTGGCTCAGCTCCCTCTTCACCATGACAGGTTGGTTCAGTGTCCACATCACTGCCCCTATCGACAGGTGGACTGGGACAGCACATGGAGTTATGAAACCTATACTGTTGTAATCTGTGTAATATGACTTTCATATGGATATATTGCTCGTTTAGTTTGCATCAAGTTGAAATCAGTTTTTTCACATATGCATCTTTAGCATCTTTCTGTTGCTTTGTCATGTTGTTGAAATTGTGTTTTGTTTCATTAGAAACTGTTGTTTTAGTCTCTTGGCTGAACGTCTTTGCTTTGATATGTAACTTGGACAGATTAGTAAAGGTCAATGAGTACATTTGTACAGCACATTTTACAACAACAAAAAAAAGCTTCAGCCAAAGTGCTTCACATACATCAGAGAAATTAGTCAACAAGATAAAAGATCAACAGACTAAAAAAATCTGATATAAAAAATCTGAAAATGAAAAAATATAAACCTCTAAAACAAGATGAAACAAGCTTTTGGATCAAATGTTTTGTTGGAAGAGCAGCTGCTTCCAGTATCGGGTTAACAGAGGTCAGGAGGAAAGAATTAAACGCCTTGAACTCTTGTCATCATTGCTCTGTGCCTTCTCTGAATCTGATCAAGGAACTGCTAAAATCAGGGACTGAAAATCTCCTCGAAGTGGCCTGGCTGCTGTTTGTAGCATGGATTACTGAGTTTACATGTTGTACCTGAATGCACCATAAAATCATCTAGTTACATGGTCAGACATAAAAAGGCGTATTAGGCCATCACATGTTCTATATGTAAAAATCACATGTGAGAACATTACCATGTGACATATGTGATCTACATGTGAAATAAACATGTTTTCTACATGTTTCTAAAGCAAATTTAGAACAAAAAAATGTGAACTTCACATAGTAAAACATGTAATGTTAACATGTAAAACACATGTTCTGCTCTTGTTTCCTGTGTGTTTTTTCACATGTTACTACTGCTGGAAAATGAATTTCCCAAAAAACTTTCCTGTAGATTACTGTAATAAAGTTATATCTATGTGATCATGTTAGACATGTTCAGGTCATGTGGTAGGATCACAGTCGTTTTTAATCTGTGCTGAAGCCCTTGACTAAAAGTCTCCTTTCACTAAGATTTATAGAGTTCAGCTCATTTCTCCAAACAGAACAGACAGACTACACTAGAGACCCATTTACCTTGATGAAGGATAATTTACATTAACAGGTTCAGAAATACTCTTTAAGGCAGTAGTAGTGTTACATCTCTAATTGTTAGGTATTAAAACATCTAAGACTGACTCATCCAGGCTAATGTGCAGGTTTTTATTTTATATTATAATTTAGGAGAAAATGTGTTACCGTCAGACATCTGAGCTTATAAACAATGTCCCGGTTTGACATGCTTCCCAGTCAGAGTTTGATGGCTTTCAGTCTAATAATGATATATTTCACAGCTTTTCAGTTTTAAACAGTTCATTGCTTTAAAAATGACCAAAATAATAAATGTATAACCTATAGCCTGTGTGACAGCATCAATTAATTAGCATCATTAATTCCTTGCAGACTATTGTTGCAAATTCATATCAAAAAGTAACTTAAAGTGACCAGATGGAGTATTAGGATTAGTACTTTCATCATAAAACTGCTCTATAAATGTCTGTTACACTCTGGTGAAGAATTTACAGGTGGAAAGTGCCAATTTTATTTCTATTTTACTGTTAAATTGCTTTATAATTTTTTAATAAAATAAAACTGTGTATTGTATAGTTATTATATTAATATTAGCCAATAAATAGTTCAATTTAAAATAAACCTTCCCTTTACGTCACAAGTTTTAATTAGTTTCACCTCCTACAGCTTTGGTAAAACCCAGGCAAGACCATGACATCATGCACCTCGATCAGGAATAGTAAGTTATAACTTGTTGTAACAGTTCAATGTATGATGGAAACTAAATTGAAAAATGACTGCAAACAATCCCCCACAGATGATGGGATTTTTGCAAAACAAGTAGAGAAACAGCTCTGTTTGGAGCTCAATAACTCAGGTTGACTTCACAGTAAAAACTTCAAGTTTAATCAGAAAACACCAAGTTGGGCTTTCTGTATTCAAATTGGCATTTTATCATTTTTTTATGGTTTTTACATGATCACAGATAAAGTTTTAAAATCTTATTCATAGATTTAGATCTCATATGGACATTTTATGTTCAGCTGAGTGTGATGATGATGCAACTTTTCTTATTTCAGCTGCTTTTTCACCTGATATACAAAGTATGCATCATCTTCATCTTCCTTCATCTAGTTTGTACCTTAGTGCTTTTGGACCTACAGTTTTCTCACTGATCCCTTTAGAGGGCAGAGTGTGCACCCTCATATTCACATAGGTTTAATCTATCTCTTTAAACATGCAAGTGAAGAGTCTTTGAACATTTTGCATCTAATCCAAATACAATAAATAAATACAATAAAACACTGTAGACACACACCATTTAAAGTGTGACCATCAAGTTGTTCTGCTTTTCAGTCACAACTTCTTTTTTGTACAGCAGCTGTTCTTTGTGGGTTAGTCTTTACTGATAACTCTGTGCTTCTGTTTTAACCTTTTCTTACAGATGTGTGGTTACCATGGTGACCCTAATGAGCCACTTCCTGCAGCTTAATCAATACTGTTGAACTTGTTTCAGTTCTTATTTTTACATCAAAGGATGTGGATCTTTCATAGATTCTCACAAAGATACATCCCAAAATACAATTGAGATTTATAAAAAATAAAAACTGGAATTTCTGACAGTACTGACATTTGCAACTTTCAAAATGTCTTTAAACATTCTTTAGTTGATTTTATTTTTCACATCAGCCTAATAGAAAGGGATCGTTGGAAGAATTCAGGAACAAAGATACATTTAGTCTTATTTATTTTGATCTTTTATTTCGTCGGTGATCCTAGCGCAGTATTGACCTTTTATAGCTGAATATACATGATTAAATTTGCAGTATTTTCAACAATATTTCAGTATTTTCTCTGCCCTTTAGACCAAAAGTAAACCTTTATTTTTTTCTGAAAGGTTTACATCTGAGTAGTGTGCACGTGCGTGTGTGCATGTGTGCGTGTGTGCGTGCATGCGTGCGTGTGTGTGTGTTGTGTGTTGTTGCAGGTGCTGCTGAGACGGTAAAATGCATTCGCAGGAAGTCTAGCTTAAAGGCCTGTCAGTCACAATACAAAATGCCATCTGTACTCACTCAAAGGCAGGAACTCCAGGAAGTTAACGCTGGGAGGAAAAGTCATGGATTTTTATTTTCTTGCTTGATTCTTACCTAATAAATATTGTAAAAGAGCTGCAAGCCTCAAAGTAGTCAGAAATGTTTGCTGCTAAATGTTTAATCGGCGACTGATCCTGGACGACTTGGAGGTCAAAGCTTCCATGTTGGTCTGATTACATCCTGATCATAGTTACCCCTAAAAAACACCCCCCTAAAGGAAGACCAGTTAAAAGAGAACAAACACATTATATTGAAGTAATTTTTCTAATGTTTTACAGCTTTTTCAACATGAATTAGTACAATAATAATAGTATCAAACCTTTATTTAAAAATATAAATCTAATCTATAGAAGTGCATTGAATTTCAAAGGCAACATTTTTTTTAAATATACCAACTGATTTGGTGCTGGTATATTAATGAATGTGAGCAGTTTGCATCTTTCTTCAAAACGTTTTTGGAGCACAATCTACACACGACCTTTTATCACAGTCACAGTGAGTAAAGAAATAGTAGAGAAAGAGGAAGTTCAACAAGCTGCAGACCCTAAATACTGAAGTACAGAGGCAAAACTAAAAGGACATCTCAGTAAATCAGAAAGTAATCGCTTTATGACGCATCTCCAAACCAGTAGCTGCAGACTCTAAGAGATGGTGGCGTGATAGACTGTTGAATTCTATCTTCTCTGACATCCCTGTCCTCCTTTTGTAAAAGCAGCACTTCAACAGGTTGCTCCTCCTCTTTTGTTTCTTCTTCTGGTCGCATTTCTACGGAAGCCCTGAACGGCAAGCGAGGAAAAAATTTTTTTAAGGGTGGCCAATTTTCTAAGTTTGGTCAAAAATATTTTTCCGCTTGACTTTCTGACCAGTACAAACGGAAAAAAAACTTTTTTTTTGAAACATTGTCACAACTGGTCTAATATACTTAAACTGTTGTAAAAATG
>SSNR01000153.1:801530-812137 GCA_006937965.1 Callopanchax toddi
GTGTGTGTGTGTGTGTGTGTGTGTGTGTGTGTGTGTGTGTGTATTAGGATCAAGACTGGAGTGAAATGCATTGATCTCAATGTGTTTAATACATGTTTATGTGATTTTCAGAGTGGATGGGCGAATTTACGAACTGTACTTGAATGCATCATGCATCCACGAAAGATTCAGTTCTCTAACACGGAGTCAGAAACGTGGATCACGTGATCGTGGCGCTTAACGCGGATAATAAACTACGTCAGAGCCGCTGATAAAGTTTACCCATCCACAGAGAATCACAATAAGCAAACAGTTCCGGTTTTAGAATAAGCTGAATGCAATATTTGGACAATCAGTGTAGTTGTGTTTAAAATTCTGAACAGTAAATGCATAAAAACACTATAAACAGTACATTTAGAAATAGTGGCTGTCATGAAATGACTTAAATTACCGGTGGATTGACTAAGAAAGAGGCTACCTGCCTCTCTCTCAGCATGAGCTATTAGCAGCTGCAAATTAGCTCAAGCTAACGGCACAAGAGCGCCGGCCATCACCTCACTGTGAAACATTTAAACTAGTTTGAAGATGAAATGAGCATGTACCCTTTTAAAACTGATGTGCAAATGTACATTATTCATAAAATAGATGCATATATAAACTCACCTGGAAGAGGATGGCTGAGTTCACAGCACCGTGTCTGTCCATGCTTTGTATCAGGGAAAACCAGAGGTTAATTTTGCCCTCTGGTGGCAGGAATAAGTATTACACAGATAAACCAATTTAGCTTTAGCATTAGCATCTACAAAAAATGTTTTTTTGTCTTGCCTTTCAGGGCTGCAAATGATGTACACAAAAAATAAAAAATAAGGCATTAGCACTAGCATCTTGCAAAATATTATTTTCTTGCCTTTCAGAGGTCCAAAATGTGAAAGAAAAAAAAATTAGCTTTAGCATTAGCATCTCCCAAAATATTTTTTTTGTCTTGCCATTCAGGGCTCCAAGACTACGAACAAAAAAAAAAAATTAGCATTAGCATTAGCAAAATTAGCATTAGCATTAGCATCTCTAAAAAAAGTTTTTTCTGTTTGCCTTTCAGGGCTCCAAGAGTGGAGAGGAAAAAAAAAAAGAATCTCGCCCTCTGGTGGCGTTATAAAAGCATTACAAGAAAAATAGAAAATGAGCCTAAGTAAAATATTTTTTTTTCCAGTTGCCACTCAGGGCTGCTTAAGTGGAAAGAAAAAAAAAAGTTTTTTTTTTTTAAATTCTCATTTTTACAACAGTTTAAGTATATTAGACCAGTTGTGACAATGTTTCAAAAAAAAGTTTTTTTTCCGTTTGTACTGGTCAGAAAGTCAAGCGGAAAAATATTTTTGACCAAACTTAGAAAATTGGCCACCCTTAAAAAAATTTTTTCCTCGCTTGCCGTTCAGGGCTTCCGTACATTTCCCACCAGGAGATGTTAAATATTTAACTCTGTGATCCTTCAGAATGGATTCTTTTTGGAAAGATAATGTTTTTGCAACAGTCTGCTGGATTTTGATTTAGTTTTTTTTAGCTTTTTGTGTCAAAGCTCCTTTGTTCGTTGCATGGATCTCCATCATTTATCATGTGCCATTATTAGCCTTGACTCAAAATTCAATCTGCCCAGCCAGACTCATGTTTCAGGCCTCTCCTTTGGAGAAATGCCTTTTATGTTTTCTTAAATCAACATCTGTTTCTTTACCATTCCCCTCCTGCATCCTCAGTTTTGCATTTGGCTTATACCCTGACTGCTTTCCCCCTAAATCTCCGCATAAAACCTCATTTAAATATGGACAGAATGTACCAGAGCAGTAAGATGCTATTTGGTTTGCAGCACAAATCACCCTGTGCTTTGTGAATTTAATGTATGCACACTTTCTGATTTGCTTCCATTTAATGTGCACAAAAGCCACAGAATCCTTTAGAAATGCACATTTACATTTGATGCTCAGGAAAACAAGCACATATTTTTTATTTAGAAAATTTAAACTACCTCCCTCCTTTGCAGGAATTTAAGCCGACTTTTAGTGTCTGGAAATATCAACAAATAAAGAAAATACACTCAGATTATAAAAGCTTTAACAATCCAATTCATCTCACCCAAATAAAGATGAGCAAAGCTCAAAACTGGCACTAATTCCTGCCCTTTTAATTATCTTCGAATCATGATACAGTCTGTCTATAGTCCAGTGCAGCTCTACCTCATAGAGAAGTTACATTTAAGTCATAAAAACATTTATTCATTAGGATGTTTTCTGCAGCTTTTTACCAGCATATTTCTGAGGATTTGTTTCTCTGTTTTATGCAGAAATGTCTCCATTTAACAAGAGAAATCTACACGGTCTTGCGGCATTATAATGATTTCAGACCCTGTGTTCAGACTCTATCAATACACAAAGAGAAGGTTGGATCTCGTTCGCCTGATTAAACGCTGCGTCACTGGACTCTTGACATCTTGTCTGAAGCTCTTTTGTTTTGATTTTTTAACAAAGACTGCACCCGTTGATACAGATTAGGACTATTCTTTTTTTTAACGTTCCGTAGATCTGATGAAATAACATTTCATCAGGAGGACATAAATCCAGAGAGTTGTTAAAAGCAGAAACAACTCTCCGTTAAGGCAGCTACATAATGATGCTGGAGTAATGGTTGTCAGAAGGCCACATTCGCCTCAGGAAACTCGTTCACCTTGAAAATTCTCAGCCTTCATTTTCAATTTTACACTACATTTCATTTTACATTCAGACATTTATATTGTATATTACCCTCAGTTCAGTGTCCGAGTGGTACCTGGGTAACATTTTCTCCGGGGGTAGAAAGATGCACCGAGCTCATGACAATCAGCCAAAATCCCTGCAGGACATGTTTTAAACTTAGCATGGCTCCATTCTGGCCCACATGTCCGCCAACCTCGGGGGAGAAAAGAGTCCAGATGGCCTGAACGCTGCTGTCATCCAAACTCAGACGTCAGGGATGACTGGCTTTGTACGTCCATGAAGGGAAAATAAACACTATAATGAAGCTAAAGCAGAAAAAAGATGTTTGAAGACAAACTTTAAACTCTAATTTTTGTCTCTAATTAGTATCAAACCACTTCTCTAAAGTGACCAGATAGAGTATCAGGATTAGTACTTTCTTCACAAACCTGCCATATTCAGTCCTATAGATATCTACTGCCCTCTGGTGGAGAAGCTACAGCCAGTGTTACTGTATCTCATTATGATATTTTGTTATATAAATACAGTGTTTTTATTCTAAATAGTGCAGTGTTAGAAACTAGAAATGTAAATTATTATTATTGTAGAATTCAGGTTTTAACGGGTTAAATAATTATATTTAAAGACAACAACATCATGTGTGATGTTTATTATTTTATGATTAATATTACAATTTTTGTGCTTCTGTCAGGATTTTCAGTAACTCATTCCTATCATTGGAAACAGAATATTTAAATCAAAACATGAAATCTAATTTTAGATGTTTTATAACGTTTTTCTTAGCGATACATCACAGAGTATTTACAAAATTGCAAAAGACAGCAAAAAGTGTTGATATCCTGTGAAACGTTCAGAAATGGCTTTATTAAAACTACTTTCATGCCAAAGGTTTCTCTTTCTTGTGCATATCTTCCATTCAATTCACGGATTTTTAAACTGTATTTAGTTTCTTGCTAATTGCATTTAGAGATCATCTTCCTCTCAAATCTCACCAGAGTGAAAAGTGCAGCCATTCAATGAAATTTGATCTATTCACACTAAAAGTGAAGTTGCTCTTTAATCCGCCGTAGAGCACTGTAAAAATAAATAAATAAATATCCACTAAAAAATTCTGTAACTTACATTTTTGAAGGCTACTTTACATCTTATAGTTTCCACACAGCTACTGTCTGACACCCAGTTTTTTAATGCAACAGTTTTTTGTCAGATTGTATAAATATATGCATAAAACTTTATGCATATATTTATACAAATTTATAAAGTTTAGCTGAAACATTTTGTTTCCCAACTATATTTTCTGTATGAATATGTCATAACTTTGTTTAGAGTGTATGTTGCTATATGCACAATACAAAAATAAATAATAGATCATTTGAAATAGCTCTAAATTACACATTATTATAATTTTTATAATTATTATGAATAAACAGTATTTTGATTCACTCCTATGATCTGAACATATAGTAAAATGATAATAAAAGGCGATTTAATTTGTTTTGATTTGACTAATTTCATGATTAAGGACAGTTTACATTTTTAATAAAACAATTTTTTAACTTTTATAAATAATGGACCCTGAGTAAATTGGGCATTTATAAAAGATACATTTTATGGTGGACTAAAAGTTTATTCTACTTTTGGAAAGTTTATGCTGAAGTCGAGGCTGGGATATAGTAAGTAATTAAACAAAATGTCTATATTTTTCTAGCGATGACCTTGTATTATATTGTATATTTACTGTGCATTATTAATGTATACCTTTCTGACTATACATTTTTGACTTTGTTAGCTGTAGGAAATGAATATTGTTGTTAGCATGTTTAACTCAGCTCATTTTTGTTGTTTGATCCTAAACAGCTCCTAGCATTACATCAGTCTCATTATTCTGTCTAATATTTTATGAATCTTAATAGATATAATGTCTTTAAATGTCACAGAAACGCCTTCAGGAAGGGAAATCAAAGACATCCTTATTATAACTGAAACTGGGTTTTAAGTCTTTGTGACTGAAATAATTACATCAATCAGCAATAATTTAAAAAATAATAGAAATTTCACCTGAAGGGCTCAACGATGAAACTATTTGTTCTTCAAGAAGCTGAATACAATCCCACACATCATTCTCCTGCCTTCTACCTTCACTGTGTGTGTGTGTGTGTGTGTGTGTGTGTGTGTTATCTCCAGCATACTCTGTGTAATAACAAGTTCTCCAGCTTTGATGCTCTTTAAATGACACTGGCTGGATGAGTGGTCACAGATACGGAGGGGAAACCACACGGACTGCGTAATGACAATGTCTGTGAATTCGATAAACCCTTTTCTCGTGGGCACTGGAGTCACCCTTGTGGAAAATGTGATTACACTTCTCCACAGGAGGTGCAGTTTGGGGGGATATTTCTGCAGCGGGGCGACCTGACTTGTCATTGAGACTCATGTTTGTGTCCGCGGCTCCCAGCAGCTCTGACACGCGTCTAATGTCCGAGGCAGACTGAACAGAAAGAGGAAGGGTTTTCATGTTTGGCCTGCTGGTCAAGCTGAGCGTGAGCCAGCTGCTGATGATTGAACTGCCGTAATGTGGGCGACAGCTTGTGTCATCATCTTTCTGCTGTGAAACACCACAATGTGTGTTTTTTTAGTTCAAGCCAGAATTTTAATTGTCAGCCAGCAGATCTCTTTCTGTTTCTCCCAAAAAACACGCCTGTCATGGTGTGTGGGTTTGGCTGTTTGGGGTTTTAATTCTTTGGTTCGTAGGATTTGTGCCATTTTCTCTTATCTCTTGGTTGGGCTGCGTTGGGCTTTATCAGGTTCGTTGCTTTTGATGAACAGCCTTTTCTGGGTTTGTGTTCTGTTGTCTTGCAGACTTTATTGTTTTATGATATAAAGCTGTTTTGTTTTGTGCTTTTTGACACTTACTGTTCAGTTGAGTTATTTCTGCCAAAGAAAAGTTTCTAACTGTGTGAAAATGGCATCCAGGAAGAGTGTTGGTTGAATCTCTTAAAAATAAAAGAAAGAAGAAACTGCTTTTTTATAGCACAAAGGACCATATTTCACCGCCCATGCATACTTTAAATCTTTGTTTGCAGCTTTAACCTAAAACTCTTTTTACAAGTTTAAAAAAGAAACAGACAAAAAGTCAAATTAAAAAAAATTATTAAAAGTATAAACATTTTCCAAAGAGTTAAAATGGAAAAGTTAAAACATATTTGATCAGCTCCTTCAGTCATACTGAAAATGATTTAAATGATTTACATAAAGGTTATTTTAGGTTTCCACTACCCTGTAGAGCAGGGTGCTCAGTATGTCGATGGCAGCGGGGTGGATGAGATTCATCCTGAGAGGTTGAAGGCTCAGGGTGTTGGTGACATGCCTCTACAAGGTTGCATAGAGGACTGAGACAGCTCCTGTGGAGTGACAGACTGGGATGTTGGTCCCAATTTTCAAAAAAGGTAGAGTGTGTTCCAGCTATGGGGGGATCACTTCTCAGCCTCCCTAAAGTCTAGAGGGTTGGTTGTCAACACTCTGATCCAGAAGGAACAGTGAGGTTGTGGAACCACTGACCAGATCTTTACCCTGACTGAGTTGCTGAGGGGATCATGGGCGTTGAGTTGTCCAATCCACATGCGTTTTGTGGACCAGGAGAAGGCTATTGACTGTGTGTCCTGAGGTTTTCTGTTGGAGGTGCAGTGTGTCAAGGTCACTGTTATGGGCTATCTGGTCCCTGTATGACCAAGCGTTCACATTCTCAGCAATGGATCGAGCTTCCTCCTGTACGGGGTTGGCCTCTGTCAAGGTGGCCCCTTATCCCTGATCCTGTTTGTGGTGTTCATGGACAGGATCTCAAGGCATCGTCATGGTGGGAGGGTGTCTGGTTTGGGAACCTCAGGATCTCAGCTCTGATTTTGCAGATGATGTGGTTCTGTCTGCTTCTTCAAGTCATGACCTTCTGCATGCACTGGAACAGGTCGCAGCTGAGTGTGAACAGTCAGAATGAGAGTCAGCTCAGCTCTTCTAATTTGGAGGTTATATGGTTTTGACCAGAGAAAGGTGGGAGGCTCTCTCCAGGTCGGGAATGAGTTCCTGTCTCCAGTGTAGGAGTTCAGCCATCTTAATAGTCATTTCCAAGACCTCTTGACCAGGTCGTGTTTGTAAATGAGAACATGTTCTCAAACATTTTATCTGGGAAAATAAAGGTTGAATAAAAAAAATAGTGATGGTAGAATGGAGGGGATGACAGATTGGAGCTTCATCTTCATTAATGAGAGCGTTGTTCTGGTCTGTCATGATTAAGAGGGAATGAATCATCATGAATGAAAGGAGATCCAGATACAAGCAGCCAAATAGATGGTCAGGCTCAGCCTTAGAGATAAAGTGAGGAGCTCCATCATCGGGGGGGGGGGGGACTCGGAGTAGATTTGCTTCTCCTCCTCATTGAACAAAGTCCATTGAGGTCGTACATAGATCTGATTAGAAAGCCTCCTGGTCATCTCTCTGGGGGTTTTACAGGCACATCCTGCTGGAAGGAGACACCCAGGAATCAGGATTCGATGGAAGGATTATCCTCTCTGGTCTTGGAATGCCTTGGCCCAGAAGGAACTGGGGAACGTCACATGGGAGAAGGATGTCTGGGCTTCCCTCATGGACCTTTTACCTCTGCAACCCCACTTTGGATAAGCTGAAAATGGCTGGATGGAGTCAACCCTTTTCTGTTTTTCATATAACAGATAGAATGAAAGCATGAGTGCTTTAACTTCAGCTTTGTCTTAGAGAAGCACTAAATCTAATTTTGATGGCTGACTCCATTTTCTGATTGGTCTGCCAATATGAATTTTCTGATTCTTGTGAACCAATGAACTACATCTAGTTTGACCCAAACGAGACGTTTGATCAGAACTCCCTACTCCTCCTGGCAAAATTCCCAGGGACAGAAAAAGTCTGTAAAAATGAAATCCAGTCAGCTCTATTGGCAGTTTATCTTGTAAAAGATTTAAAATTCAACAGACAGCAACAATGATCAATTAACGAGGCCAAATTTATCACAACAGTCTATTTCAGGAGCTGCTCAATGCTTCAGGTTATTGTTAGAAATTACCTGAAATCATTTGTTTTACTGACAGCTCGTGTTTATTGATGTGTAATAACACTTTGCAGCCTGTATGATAATGACTCCACATGCATGCAGTCATTTTAGCAAAATTCCCAAAAGCAACAAATGACAAAACAAGAATTCATGTCAACACATCAAATCTCAGCACAACCTAAAAACCTGATTATTCCACTCATGATAACAAAGTGTCATAAATCTGTTGCTTTGTTTCTTGTTTTTATATTTTTTTGCACACATGGATGCAAAATCTGTCAAAAAAGGACTAATTAACATCTTTAAAAGATGAAAACATCCATAATTGGCATCTGGAGATTCATATTTCATTATGAGAGCAGATTTTCTCCTTCATAACCCAAGCTTCATTATGACACACATTTTGCACACATCCCCTGAAAACATATTGTTGTACATTTTTATCGCAGAGCATCGATTCCTCCAGGAACTCCTGACCCCCCCCCCCCCCCCCCCCCCCCCCCCCCCCCCCCCCCCCCGAGTAGTTCCTCTCATTGCCTTTGAGCCCTGCAGGTTTACAAGCTGCAGATGTGACCATGAGAATCAGTTCATGTTTGTAAATGAGACTCTGGGTGCTCCAAGTGATGATGCCTGACAGGAACAAACAGATTTTAAATGCATTATGAATGTTATTAATAGGCTTGTTGCATTGTAATAAAACCACGCTCTCCTGGCGTCTTTTAAAGTCTCAATTCCCACGCTCATTTTGCAAGTCTGAATGTGCATCACAGCAGGTTAAAGCACAAAGCAGCGTCTTTAAATGGAATCTCAATGAAGATGGGCAAAATGATAATGTGTTGTTTGCATTCTCTGGCTGCTAATCCTCAGAGGATAACGACGACTCAGTCAAAAGAGGAATTTGAAGTAATCTGCATGAAACTCTTCACCTCCACAGATCATTTCACTCATTTCTGTTAGGAGTTGTGTGCAGAGTGGCCCACAACATTATAAAAAATATTTCTATTTGACTGAATTGTAAAGGAATAATTAGGATGACTACTGAGTAATAGACCAACTTGAGAGGTGAAGAATCAGCAGATATCGAGTAGAACCTGGTTACTTTTTAGGAAAAAGCTTCTAGTCCAAGGATCTTTATCAAGTTCAGTATGATGCACATTAAATGAAAACAGTAAAACATCCAAATCCAGAATCCAAAAGTCATGGCAGGCAAACACTGGCTCCTTCACAAGGTGTGAGCAGAAATATATGCAAAAAAAAAACTTGGTAACACAACTTGGACTTGATCATGAACATTTGCTGGTTGGTTCTTCCATAACACCTCCAACAGGATTTATTATTGTTGTGAGGCTTCTTGAAGTCTAGAAGTTCATAGGACATATGATCTAAACATGCATCACGTTGTTAAAATGCCAGAGCAACAAACTGGAGCTCACTTCTCAATGTGAATGTTTATTAGCATCCTAAAACATGTTTTAAATTTTGTTCTTTATCAGCGTTTTACTGAATTACTTTTTATTTACATATTATGTTTATTTATTAACTCAGTGGTTTATTTATTTACTTGTATATTGTATTTACTATAGTATTTTCTTACTAATTTACTCATTTTTTATGTACTGAACTTGCCTTTGTAACAGGATAAAATCCCTACAATGTTAATATAAAATATATATTATTAGGATTATTAACAACAATAGTGATATTATTATTAATAATGCTAATAATAAACCTCGGGGCACCACCCAGGTTTAGGATAACCTGAGAAACCTTAATATCTGTTGGGTTAAATCAGTCTGACAAGTCTGAATGAGTGAATTCTTGATTTATGAAGTTTAACACCATTCAATTCAAAACATCACAACTACGTATTACTAAGAGGGTATATTTATTAACAACCAGTCAAATCAACAGTTTGCAACCTTGTCAAATAACAGAATCATGCATGAACACAGGTGATTTTAACCATCTTGATAATTATGGCAGTGAGAGTAATTAACTGGAAGTTTAAGTGAAATATTGAATACACAAATAGTTAAAATATTAAGATATGATAACGGAGCTTGCAGAGTGAGATATATGAGTAAAAAGGGGGTTATTTCGACTGCTGTAATTTGGAAGAGGAGAAGTGATTTAAGATTTTGGCTAAGATTTATGGAAAGGGTTTGGGTTTAAAAGAGTTCAGATATCAAATGATGCATCATTCTTAATGTCACAGCCACATGAAAGTTCACGTAAGACCAACCTTCAGTGCCGAATGGATGCGGAAGCTGTCGCCCAACGGGGAACTGAGGTTACGATGGACGAACAGGGTTCTTCCTGCGAGTCCCTCGAGTGGTCGACCCGATGGGTTCGAAGTCAGGTTGACGTCAGACTTTACGCTCCGGAGGTCACTGATGTCGTCGGGAACAAGGCTGTGGCGGCTCGGTTTGGGAGTTGGGGTTTCGGCCAGCAAAACCAGAACTCTTCAGAAAACTGAACTATTTTAACCCCAAAGGCAAATAGAGTTGGCTTTCCTAAATCGACGTCTAAACTGATTTGAACTAACGTCGCAAAAATACTGTAAAAATGAAGAAACTGAGTTTCTTTTAAAAATACTGCAAGATTAAAATAAAACGCCGCACTAAAAAAAAAGGTTTTGCTGAGGCCTTGACGCTGATCAGAGGAGGAAGAGGAGTTTTGTGCAGGTCAGCAAAGGTCCGAGCAGCTATTTCTGAAACGACCGAAAGTAAAAAGTAAAAACTGAAAACTTGAAACTAAAACCGGAACTAGGAGTGAACAGAACTAAACTCAAAATTAACTGAACTGAAATTAAA
>SSNR01000153.1:829522-868964 GCA_006937965.1 Callopanchax toddi
AAAAAAGCAAGCAGGTGTGATGAGTACCAATGACCACAAGGGTGCAGCAACTCCTACTCCAACAGTAGGGAACAAAGAAGATGCAGTGCTTTACTAAGGCCACTAGTCGGCTGTTATTGACTCAGAGGGGAGGGGTGAGGGTTGGCTTCACAGGTGATGACACTTTTAGCACCTCCCTTCTAATGACCTGCCCGGGACTTTTGTTTTCTGCCTTAGTAAGAACAACACAGCCTCTCAGAAGGCATCAGCAGTCCGTTTGCAGCTAATGACTCAGCTAGCCGAACGCTAACACTCTCCAAGCAGCTCTGATGACAACACTGTAGGCTCTACCGGGCCACACCTTAACGGCACAATGATCAGCACTGCGGGAACAACACAACTCTTTTAGCCAACAGACAGCCCCTTTCCTCAGCAGCCTGACGGCTCGGTTAGCTCACGGCTAACTTTCCTGCAGCTGTGAGGGCAAACACAACACTCTGCCGGCGAACCGATGGTTATCGCCGCCGGAGTTTAGCTCTCAGTCTATGGTTCCAAGTCACACAATCACCACAACTTCTATTCCAAGTCGTGCAAACAGCGTGAGAGTTAACCGGTTCCTATAACACGGTTCCAAATTTATTTACTCGGGCTGGGCCTCGACGGGGATTGATCGCTTCTTAGCGATGGGACCTGACTGGCAAACTCGGCGGTTTGCAGCGGGTCGTGAATAATATTTTAATGACGCTGTACACACGTCCACATAACCCAAAAATGTTCAGTTCTTATGGTCGTCGCTAATACCGGTCCAGTCAGCTACTCCGGAGAGATATTAACTTGGGTTTTGGCCAGAAAATAGCAGAAAAAGCTGGAATCTCGCAGACAATTTTCTCTATTTGCTGGAGCAGAAATTAATATCTGGAACGTCGCAGCATATTAATCTGCTTTCGGCCGTAAAACAATTTATGCATGCAAAACAATTACTTCAACAGAATTAATCAACTTAGTACTAAGGACACACAATATACCACTGTTGACTTCTTTAAGGGAAACGATGCGTCCACCTTTACCCAAAAGTTATTAGTCAAGCGAAGAGTGATAACGAAAAACAAACAGTTTTAGAAGAAATATGTCGTTTCAGAATAAATAATTATAGCAACATCTGTTATTCAACCAAGCCTTTAGTGCAACAGAATCAGCTTTAGCGTAATGAGTCAACCAAGGTTCAACAGCAGTCAAATGAAAGATTTAATGTTTTTAAGATCTCAGATATTTTGAAATTTCATGATGTAAAATTTCTATCCCGCCTCACACGGACGGCACCAAATAATATGTAACAGGATAAAATCCCTACAATGTTAATATAAAATATATATTATTAGGATTATTAACAACAATAGTGATATTATTATTAATAATGCTAATAATAAACCTCGGGGCACCACCCAGGTTTAGGATAACCTGAGAAACCTTAATATCTGTTGGGTTAAATCAGTCTGACAAGTCTGAATGAGTGAATTCTTGATTTATGAAGTTTAACACCATTCAATTCAAAACATCACAACTACGTATTACTAAGAGGGTATATTTATTAACAACCAGTCAAATCAACAGTTTGCAACCTTGTCAAATAACAGAATCATGCATGAACACAGGTGATTTTAACCATCTTGATAATTATGGCAGTGAGAGTAATTAACTGGAAGTTTAAGTGAAATATTGAATACACAAATAGTTAAAATATTAAGATATGATAACGGAGCTTGCAGAGTGAGATATATGAGTAAAAAGGGGGTTATTTCGACTGCTGTAATTTGGAAGAGGAGAAGTGATTTAAGATTTTGGCTAAGATTTATGGAAAGGGTTTGGGTTTAAAAGAGTTCAGATATCAAATGATGCATCATTCTTAATGTCACAGCCACATGAAAGTTCACGTAAGACCAACCTTCAGTGCCGAATGGATGCGGAAGCTGTCGCCCAACGGGGAACTGAGGTTACGATGGACGAACAGGGTTCTTCCTGCGAGTCCCTCGAGTGGTCGACCCGATGGGTTCGAAGTCAGGTTGACGTCAGACTTTACGCTCCGGAGGTCACTGATGTCGTCGGGAACAAGGCTGTGGCGGCTCGGTTTGGGAGTTGGGGTTTCGGCCAGCAAAACCAGAACTCTTCAGAAAACTGAACTATTTTAACCCCAAAGGCAAATAGAGTTGGCTTTCCTAAATCGACGTCTAAACTGATTTGAACTAACGTCGCAAAAATACTGTAAAAATGAAGAAACTGAGTTTCTTTTAAAAATACTGCAAGATTAAAATAAAACGCCGCACTAAAAAAAAAGGTTTTGCTGAGGCCTTGACGCTGATCAGAGGAGGAAGAGGAGTTTTGTGCAGGTCAGCAAAGGTCCGAGCAGCTATTTCTGAAACGACCGAAAGTAAAAAGTAAAACGGAAAACTTGAAACTAAAACTAAACTAGAAGTGAACAGAACTAAACTCAAATTAACTTAAACGGAAATTAAACTGGAACTAAACTAAACTGGCCCAGGACTCCTGAAAAAGGGGCTTTTATCCTAAAAAGGGGTCTTTTTAGGATGACCAATAACATCTTCTTAACTAATTTTGGGAAGTCCTGTAGGCGTGAATAATTATCTTAAGAGGAGGTTCTAATGTCTTTAAGGGGGGACGTGAGTCGAATTACTAGAGGGAAAATAAGTTTAATTTTCTCTCACTCTGAAAGGCCCCTAAAGTCAGTTTTACGAGTCACACATCCTTCAACCTTAATTTGTCATTAAAGAAAAGAACCGCACCACATTCAATACTCTTATCATAACAAATCCGGTGAACTTATAGTTTGAATTGACATATTACCAGTTTTATCAGTATGAACTTAAAAAGGCCTTCTGAAGAGTGAGCAAATAAGGGAAAAGTGAAAATCCAGTTATTTTAGCAACACAAATTGTTATAACTTTATTATCTGTTTTACCACAAAAACAGATAATCGTCTTTAACACGTCTTCCTAAAAACATCAAATAAAATGCATAAAACTCTCCCCTGAAAACATTCATAAAAACACATTCAAACTTCACTTAAAACTTGTACATAGAATTAAAACTTAAATCTAAAGACGTCTAACGTCTAAACCTGAGTTGATGAATTTACCACAGATCTGATAAACACACTGACATCGCCTGTAAATGAATTTCAAACACAGCAATAAGAACAATTACATAGACATTGGAATTTAAGAAGTTAAAGTTCTTTTGATGAGAGTAGTAGGGGGGGTCTCTCACTTTCCTGCGAAACAAAAGGGGTGAGTATTATCTGCAGTTTTGGTTCCTCATGGTCTGTCCTCAGTTTTTGAGGCTGTGGTCACAAAGTACTGAACATTAGCATCTGAAAGACTTTTCATGGTGTCTTCTCTGGGCTAGAGACGACAAACCTGTTTGGGGATTCTGATATCAATGGGATTTCAGTTGTTAAGACAGGTCTCTGGATGAAGAATGTTGATTCTGCTTCTTCAAAGCACAGGAAAAGAATGTTTATGGCACTCCTGAGGAGACTTAATTCTACAAGTCCCTTGAAGATATGAGGAGGTGCTATCTTACCACCTGAGGTCAGGGACTGTTGACATTAGCTCACCAGGCCTGCAAAGTTCCTGATAGAGTGAAAAGAGTCTGTTGGAACAAAGGTTTATCATAGGTCAGCATTGGGGAAGTTTCCATATAATGCAGGAGAAAGGTGGATTAATTGAATGATGCTACACCTTTTTTTTGCTTATTTTTTATTTTTATACTTCTTTTCTTGAGTTTTTACTTATTTGCTTTCTTGCCTGACTTACAGCATTTAATTGTTTGCTTAATAAGGTATTTGTCAATTTATTTATAAAAAAAATATTATTTATTTTTACCAGTTTGCTTTTTTAGTTTCTCTGATTTATCTACTTCTTTACTTCATTAAAAGTTTTTTTCCTTTACTTATTTTATTACTAATATTTCTAAATTCCATGTCTTTAGTTTTGCATTCAGATTTTTTTTCCTTTCCTAAATTCTTACTAACATATTTATTAGTTATTTATTGATGAAACTGTGGCTCATTTGGTTTCATTATGCAGAATAGTTTAACATTTTAGGAGGTTGTTGCTGAGATGGATGAACCCAATAAATCACAAAACCCTTGGATGTGAGTTTGCATGTTTGTGTTCAAACATTCAGACATTTTCAGAGACATAGCAGATGCAGCTCAGTTGTGACTGTGAAGGAGACCTGACGGTAACAATAGCTCAGGAGTGTGAGTGTTGATAAAAGTCTACGTCAGCGCTGAGAAGAAAGGCTGGGTCATGTGGTTCTTGTGTAGGAGGAAACAGAGACACATAAATGCCTCAAAGCCTGAGCGCTGGCTCCAATATAAAGATGTGTTTTTATTAGTGCAAGAAGAAAAGAGGCGTGTCATTCAACAAAATCAGCATCTTCACCTGAACTCGTCACTCAGAGGGACCGCCTGTTCCCTCTGAGAGCTTCTGATGACAAACAAAAGTTTTATATGTGCATGATCCTGTAAATTCAGCATCCTTTATGGTTGCTCACACATGAAGCAGAGCTCAAACGAACTCGCTGACATGCATGAATCTGCACCCACACTCTCACTCCCACACGTTTCCAAAGCAAACACAGCGTGTTTAGAAAAGAAAACAGCTTGTAGGGACGACTGGTCCAGAAAAATTAGAGGAGAGAAAAAGACAAATAATGCTCGTCAAGTCATCGCGGAGATTATAATGTCACTTGGGAGCTGGAGCTCGGCATAAACACCCCGCTGTGCTAAATTTCTATAATTTCCCTTAAAGCAATAAATTCTCCCTCCTCTCCTTTTACGCTGCTTTTGTTTGAGAAGCACATAACTCAGTCTAAATCACAGTGTTTCATTGTGAATTTTAAACAGACTTCATAGCTTGCCCGTGGCGAGTTTGTATAATAACACCTGTTTGGTTTAAGATGAGCACGAGATGTCAGAACAGAGAGTTACTTACAGTCACAAAGGTCGAACGTGTAAAACATCAAGTGATTTGTTAATGCGTGATGGCCTATTCAGTATTCACCTGCTAAGGAAACGCTCTTGACCTTTTCATTTTACCTCCGACGTGTTCATGTAAAACAGTTGTGTAGGATGTGGACTTTGAACGGAGCTTTCTTTCATCCTCTCTCTGTAGGCTCAGAGTTCGTCCCACTCTGTGAGTGAATGTGAGGCCTGGAGGTTTTTACGAGGGACCATATGGCACAATACCACACGATATAGGTAAGACCTGCTCCTTTCTTTCTGCTTGGAGCCTGAAATCTGTTCTTGTTCTCATCAGAGCTCGTTCAGAGCAGCTTCAAGTGTCTGAACATCCTAAACGTTCAACAGGCTCCTAATGAGATTAGGACCCGATTAGTGTGAGAACCTCTGACCTGATTGGTGGGTTCCTTCCAATACTATTAAAGAGTATTGTTATCAGCTCAAGCAGAAAATAACAACATGATTATGGGTTCTGCTAAGACCAGAACTGTTAGTCATAAAGTTATTGTTTTTGCCAAAATGATTCCCACTCAATAGAAATATTTTGATGTGCAGAACTCACTTAACAGTGTCAACATGTACGTTTCTGGTCACGCTGACCTCGCTGAGATCTCTGTGAGCACTGGGGCCAAAACATTTAGGATTTTTTTAATTGTTAAACTTTCCAAGCTTTTCTGTATCCAAGCAAATAAAATTTAAATGTTCTTCATACAGTGTGCTTTAAATCTACAAAATAAAAACTCCCACATGAGGAAATTCCTGCACACTTGTACACAAATATCTTCTCATTTTTTTATTTTTATCTCCTAACTTGCATTAAAAAACTGCTGAGAACCCAAACAGGCCAACCCAGCTATCAGCACCTCCTACTCATATAAAAGCCTGCATATTAAGCACTTCTCATTTTTTTAACTGCAGTCACCAGGCATCCCCCCTGCCTTCTTCACACTGCCTGCTTTTTAATAATATGCAGTGTATTTTTCTCCGAAAGGATTTGAACAATCATCCATACACATGTTTTACTTCTCTAGACTTTTGTTTGTGGGCTGTAGCTGGAGAGGTTTGGTAACTTCTACACACCACTACTCCCTTTAACTTTAAAAAAATCATTTGAATAATATCTTCTCTGACTTTTATGAGCTTCAGACAAAATGCTTCCAAACTGAAGGCGTGGGGTGTGAATATGTGGTTGTTTTTTGTGCAAAGATGATAAACTCAATAGGAATGTTGAATGCATATTGCCAGTTTTGCATGTTGGAATCAGATTGCATGAAAGCATATTAGCATAACACACAAAACCCTGCATAAGAATAGCTAACAAGGGGGTAAGATTTTGCTAAATGCGCCAAGATTTAAATTAACGGCAAAAATCCTCCAAGCAGCAGAATATCATCACTCGACAAAGCGACGCCTTAAACCAAACGATTACCAAAAAAAAGTCCCCAAACAAAAATCCCCTTTTGTCAGCTTAGATCTTTACAAAAGTGAGACACAAATAAATAATCAGGTTTGGTAAAGAATGTTGTTTGTTGGAGGCAGTAACGACACCTTTCAGACTTCCTTTGTTGTTCTGCTTTCAAGATGATATAAACCCAGCATCAACCATGTAAAGTTTGTAACATTTAGTCATCAGTAAAGAGCCAGCAGTGGTCAGTCCCTGAGTCTGTTCTGTCTGGGGAGTAAATATAGATAAAGACCCAACACAAGAGGAAACGTTACTAATTATCCCTCTACACTTTCTACAAGGCGTGACCCGTCATGCCCCTGTTTGATTTGAAATGTGGCTGGTTTAAAGGCCAGAGTTTTGGTCGATTTATATGGAGTGTAGACTGCTGCCCTTTCACGCTCAACCTCAGACTAACGTAACACATGACTCATTGATGCATTAATGTTCGCTGCTTAACTTCCACTCCCACAGTGGAGATCAGGACGAGAAACCAGCGGGTCAGCTGTGAGTCTGAGCTGCCTGTCAACCGCCATGAAAGCATCGTACGGCGTCAAATGCTTCTAAAAGAAGCAACATTTTATGAATTGAGCACTCTAAGAATTTAAGACCAAACTGGATTAATTTGCAACCTGATTTTTGTCTTTTTTAAAGATGTATTTGAGGAGAATATTTGCTGAAAAATGAACAGAAAATCTCCTTTTCTTCCCCCTAAATAAGGTGAATAAAATATGAAACCGAGGTTATGGACGCAGTTAAGGGTGAAGTATGATATTAGAGTTTGAAACAGCCTCAAAATGAGGCTTCAACTGTTAATGACGTCTCTGTTCTAAAGTGTCAGTTCTGAGCCTCAGAGAAAGCTGTCCTACTTTTCTTGACTCTCACTTTGCATCATGATGGATTTAATGTGATCAAGAGTGCACACATGCTTTTGATGCTTTGTCTGTTCTCTCAGGAGGAGAGCTCGTTAGATTTATGGAGGACGTGCTGAATAAATGTGCTACTTCTTTTTGTTGTTGCCGTTCACTTCTTTCACTAGTTTTGTAAATCCTGAACCAAAACAAAACAATGCTTAAACTCAGGCTGCAGGGGATTTACGCTGATCCCAGCGCGCCTTCAGAGGACTCCAAAAGTTGAATCATCTGGTTTGTAGTGATGCAGGAATACGAAGAGAGTAAAAGCAAACTTAGCAACACTTTAATTATAAAACATAACCATTTTAAACATATAATTTATTCGTACTTGAGACGGTTAGCTTCTCACCTTCATGTTGAGACTTTGCAGGGACGAGCTACAACGAGAAAGAAACCAGTCTGAGGTATTTTTAGACCGAACTGACTGAATTCTCTATAAATCACTTTTCATTTATGGTGAAGGTACTTTCCTCTTTGATCCATCCATCATGTATTGTTTCTAATAGTTCCCTCCTTCAACACATGATTGCACAAGTCGAATGTCTTAATGAAGCACTTTGCACGCTTAGTAGGTGTTAGCGTTCAAATTACCAGAGACATGATATAACCTGAGATATGTACACATTTCCCAGACGAGCAAATACACAACCTGGAGTTGATGTTTTTATGAATCCTATTAAATCTAAGGATCAACCTATAAAATCATTACTGTGCATTGCTGGTCCTACCAGAATTTTGTCAGCTTTTTTTTGTGTGTGTGGCAAAGTCTCAGTTGCAACTTTTATATATTTTTTACTCTTTTTAAAAATGTAGCTTTGATATTTACTAATTAAAAAAGAAAAGCATTGAAATATGTAAAGGAATAAAGCTCTACACTAAACCCACTTTATTTTGAAAACTGATGGAGTGTGATGTGTTTTGGTCTAATCTAGAAACTAACACAGCCTCATACAGCATCTCACAGTTCTCACTTGATGTGTCAGGACTTGCAGTATGTGTTGTGAATGACTCTCAGCTACCATCACATGAGACTGTAACTCAATCTCTGTCAAATTGACTGAGTTGAGTGCATTTGTCTGTTGACTATTGTCAGTTCGGCCACTTTAAATTGGGTTTTTCATGATGTTCGGGTTTTGGTCATGTTTTTTGTGTCACTGTTTGGAGGTGTTCTGGTATTTTACATCCTCTTTGTTTTCTAGCTTAGTTCTACGTGTCAGAGTTCAGCACCTTGCTCACCTATTGATCTGTTAATCAGCCCGGCTGCTCCTCATTACCTTCCCCAGCATGCCTTAGGTGTGTTTGGTTGATTGTCAGAGCCTACTGTTAATACCTGCCAGGGGTTGTCACTGATTTCTCTGGATCTTTTTTCCAGTGGGGTTCTGTTCTGTTAGGGTTTTTGTTGTTGTTGTTTCTGTCTCTTCAGACTGTTATTTTGTTAATAACATGATGTGGTTGGTTCTAGTGACCGCCAGATTCAGCCTTTTTTAAAGGACTTAAGTTTTCCAACCGACTGTTGGAAATTTTTAATTTCTCATTGCATCAAATACTCAGTGGTGCCCCCTGCTGACAGAGGCATAAAACAATAACAACTAGAGGTTATTGCCCAACAGCCCAATGAGAAAACAGTGTTGAAAATCTTGTTTTGTGTTGAATTTTGAATAACTTGAAAAATACAAAAGACTTTATATTTATCTATTATCTAAGCAAATAAACAAACAAAAATAACAAAAAAGAAGAAGAGGCTCGGACATCGAGGCAAAATATATTCAGGGCCACAGTGGCAAGAGAGATAGCCTCCCACATCAGAGAGCGTGGGTTCAAACCCAAGTCATGTGTTAAAGTACACTTGGGCAAGATACTGAACCTCCCAACAAAGGCCTCCCAGGCGCCATTCTGAATTGGCAGCCCACTGCTCCTCCAACAATGAGGATGGGTCAAATGCAGAGATGAATTTCCCCAACGGGATCAATAAAGGATAAATTATTATTCAAACTTTAAGAATAACAAAGTCAATGTATTATTTAAGATATGGAAAAACAAACTTTTTCACACAAAGCTATATATACAGTTTGTAAAATTTACAAGAAAACAAAAAATGAACTTTGTAAAATCACCTCTGAGGGTCCCTATCCTGCATATTTTAGATGTTTCTCTGTTCCAACACCAGATCAACAGGTGATAAACAGAAGTTGAGGGTGTGACGAGGAGGTGATCCAACCAGTGAATCAGAGCGGGAAACCATAGAACACACAGGATAAAGGCAGACATGTTTTTGAAATGATCTAAATATATTTTAAATGATCAATTGGTTTTATGAGATTGTTGAGCTTTGAAAACTAGACTGTAGGATGCAGCTCCTTTGTAGGTGAACGTAGGGGGTCTAACAGGGGAAACAAGGGTTGGGAACCACCGGTTTAGTTTATGAAACCTGCTGTGACACACTGGGTGTGAGCACACCCTCTTTGTTTGTGTCTTGCAGCCTGGTGCCCACATGCATGGGCAGGAAGAGAGAGGCAGGTGTGATCTCAGGAGGGAAGGCTTGGTTGTGGAAAGGAGACGGGAGCAGGGGCTGATCAGGAAGTGGTGTAGGGAAATCTAATTTATTTTTCATACGCTGCTGAGATGGAATGTCATATATCACGCTAAGCTGCAATTTTGTGCCAGTACCAGGCTCACAAAAGATGAAAGAATAGTGATCAAAGATAGAGAGAGGGAAAGTCAGCCATTGGAGTTGCTATGGGAGCTACTTCCAGACAGAACAATATAAACTGTGTTGAATTAGTCATCCAGTATGCTGTCACTGTTGGTTTTCAGAGTGGTACAACTCACATCAAATGTCTAACGCTGTTCGACACCTGAAACGCCGCTGAGTGAGTGGAGTGTGCTGTTTTATCACTAGGATGGAGAACAAGTGAATCCTGCTGAGAGTTCCTGGGCTTCACGGGAAAATACACAAAACAATTTAACCAAACAACCTTTAGACGCCGTTATCACGAACAGTACAAACGTCTACCTGCATCAGAAACTGTGCTCAGGTGGAAGCAGCTTATCTTTTGTGGAAAATGTCAGTTTTCCTATAGCTAGCTTCTTTAATAATGTGCTTTCTAGGCAGCGTTACAAACACCTGAAAGAAATCAATCCCAAAATCCAATTTAAAAATTAAAAAGAGGAAGTTTACAGCAATGTTAGTTAACCTTATTGGATTTAAAGGTTCTGCATGGGAAGCCATTGGCAACAATTTACTTTGAGGTTTCAACTTCCAGAGGCTGAGAAGACTCCTGATGATGATGATTACCGATTTAATGAGAAGATTAAAAATATTAATAATTTAAACTGTGAGGATTTGTGTTTTACAAACAGGTTCAGAAAATATGAGCTGTCTGTTTACAAACTTCAATATAGACAGAAACCAAGGAGATGGTGGAAAAATAACCATAATTGTAGATTCCTATAGTTCTGCTTCTTGCGTTTTAAAAATGAGTCTACATGGGCCAAAGGTCTGTTGTGTTAGTGTCAGCATTAGTTCCCATAAAAGCCTCCTTGATTGTGACAGAAAGCATGTTGTCTTTTCAGGGATCAGAGTTTCAGGAACTGATGTTTGAAAGTTTATTCTGGTGTCAGGGTGGATCAGGAATCACATCAGATGATCAGACCTGGACATGAAGAGTTAAAAACAATGTTGTTGCTAACATTTCTTCATTTCTGTGTACTCTTCGTGGGCCTGGTTGTATACCAGCATCATAATAATGTTACTGTTATTAGAAATAAGCCTTTATTTAAGCAAGATTTTGTATTTGTCTCAGGAATAACTGTTAAACCTATTTCTGTGTGACTCTGATTGAAGTCTGAGAGCTGTCAATCTCTTAGTCATTGCCTTGTTTGAATATTTAACTCACCCGTTTTAAAACATTTTATGATTTTAAAGGAACAGGAGAAAAGACTCGAAAGCAAGACACACATGATGAAGTGAAATCAAGAGTTGTTTATTACAATAACACAAAACACACTTTGAAACATTCTATCAAAGATTCCAAGGCAAAGGCAAGTCCAGATAATGATAATAATGTGAGATAAGGTCTAAATCACTGAACTTATTAGAGAAATCCATGGTTGAAAAGTTTAACACAAACAAAGAAAACCCAGAGTGTGCATAGGTTAGGGCTGGATGGATGATTGCAGGCAGGAAACACAAACAGGAAGTGAAGTGACCAAAATGAGCTGTCAGTGCACAAAAAAACAAAAAAATCTAAACACAAATACATAAATCTGAGTCTAATCAGGTAATTATGATGGTTTTTGGCTGTGATTTGAGAGAGTGTGTGTGTGGTAGTGGTGGTGGTGAGGGGGGGGGGGTCATTTGCACTATATTTTAAATGTGACTCCTATGGACATTCTCCAGCTCTAAAGTGACCTGTATGTGCAGAACATGTGCCGTTTTTATATGAATAAATACAAATGCTACATGTTAGCATTAATGTATCAATTCCAGAGTTGTAATAAGAGCCAACACAATTTAGTGAGCAAGTAATGAAGCGAAGCTTCTTCCATCCATGAGATCTTGCTGCTACTCGCCTCCTCCGACTCAGATCTGTGAAGTCCGTCACGCGTTGTTGACGTGAAAATTGAATGAAATGTGACTCAAACATTCAGACTTTCGCTTTGAAGAACATCTGATACATATCTAATTTATCACCATTTAAGAAAACGAGTCGGATTAGAACTATCCAATTTAATTTGTTCCTAGTGTTGTAATATAGTCAGATGTGGGTAAAAGTACTGGATGTGGGTCACTCCAGTGTGTGTGTGTGTGTGTGTGTGTGTGTGGGGGGGGGCATGTCCAAGTGGTGCCATACTGGAGTAAAACCTCTACTGGTGGTGCTTCAAGTAAATGTTAACATCAGCTGACCATAACCTTCCTCACCTCACTGTTTAATGTAATGGTTTGATTACTATTTAGTCAAATTCTGCCTTTTTAAAATGTGAGCTTGGGTTATAATTCATCCAACATAGAAGTGTTGATCTCATCATTAATCAGCTGTCCTCAGTGGTTCTCTGGAACAAAGAGCTGAACCATCCAACTCAGTTACACTCTGTTGTCATGACACTTTTACTTCCTTTAAACCTGGAAAACACTTTTTGGGACAGGTTTACAAAATGCTCTTACTTCGTGAACACGTGTACTTTTTTATCCCTGGGGGGAAGCAAAAGGAGAAAGTGAAGTCCCAAAACACAAACCAAACTTTATTACAATTTCATGATGAGTGACTGTCGGATTCTAAAACTTCAAGATAAAGGTTAAAAAACCCAGAGATGATTAAAAAACGCCTCTGAGTTCAGCGACATTATATTTTGTGCTGTTATACTAGAGGAATGCTTCTTTATTCATCTTCATTTACTTTCACCTGACAGACCATAAACAAACATCAACTAATGATAAGAAACCTAAACAGATTTGACAACGTGGGATTTTAACTCGATTTATTCGCTGCTCTTCATGGTAAAGAAGTTTGTCTTCTTGTTTATTTTGGCTGGTTTGAAAATCCGCTTTAGTTCGAGACCAAATTAAAGACAAGCATGCAGCTCTAAGGTGGAGGCAGACATGTTGTTTCTGTCACATAATCCTTTAGGTTTGTTTTGAACAGCTGTTGCTGCTTTGATGTTTATTTTTAATCTAAACTTCTCAGACTCAACAGAAATGATCAAATCTAAAAAGGAACAACATTATGAATCTTTATAGACAGGGACCAACTATTTCATTCCTCTCTGGTCTGTTTTATTGTTTTATAATGTTGTTTGGGGATCTTTTAACTCCTAAAAGCTACTATATAAAGAGACTGCACGCTTCCTGCAGAACCTAAGCAGAATTCATGTTTCATATTCCAAAACAAACCCTATCGTTCCTTTTCAGCTACTGTTTGATTAATTCCTCCATTCACTCAGCTTGTCATTGACTCATTGCAGCAGGCTTTTAAACCTGTTCCTGTTTCTGCTTTGAAAACGTCCACCGCCCAGTTATACACCAGAGATCAACTCATCGCAGTATCTATATCAGACTTTAGGCGCCATGGAAAACCTCCTGATCTTTACAGCGCTCTGCTTTATGGCTTCTGAAGAAGATACGGACTCTATTCTGAGTTTTCAATACATTCTAAAATAAATGTTACCTTTCAGGACACCAGTTCTGTTAGTTGGGGTTTTTGTGTTCTTTATAAAGTTTCCTTGAGGTTTTGTTACTTAAACAAACATTTTACTGCAATGATGCATTTAGTAGATGAGCTTCATTACAGAGTAAATTAATTTTTGTTTTTGTTTTTTTGTTTTTTGCACAAAACACATTTATTGCAAATGTGAAATATTCTGAATAAATTCTAAAGGATGCCAATAACCCACCATACATTAACTTATATAAATGCCAACAGTAACTCAGACTTTATACAAGCTGTTAATCATTAAAACAGTGTAGGAAGCATCATAAAACCCCAGATCAGTAGTAATGTTAAAGCTGCTACCAGTGGCTCATTAGGGACACCAGAAAAGCAGAAAGGTTTGGCTGTATGTATTCAGCACTCTGAGGGGATTTGAAAGAAATACTCAACTTGTACAGTAATGAGAGTTGCTCTGGATAAAAAAAAGACAAAAATAGTTTGATGTATAAACGAATAAGGAGTGTACAGCCTGTACTCAAAAGAAAATGTTGTTCCTTAGGCAGCTCAAAAGTTAGTGCCATCATCACACTTAGTTGAACATTTTGTAGTAAAATCTCTAAAATCATACAACTTAAACTGTGATTGTGTGAAAACATATCAAAATACCAGTTTAAACATGTAAAGTCTAACGTTCTGTGTCCTGTTTAAACTGAATGACGTTTCTCCTGTGAAGTTTGAGTTACTGATCTCAAAAGAGGCTGGAGTTTTCTCACTTGTCTTGCTAAATTCCATTGTTGCGTATGGGGAAATCATTAAAAGCCTTTTGATTATGCCTACCCTGTACAGGTTTGATGGGGATTTCTACAGCTGCTGGAGACATTTTTAAAAAGATGGGAAAAAATAAACATTTTAAGAGAATTATAACTGAATCTAGCAATCCAAACAAATAAAATTTCTTTAGCATCCTGAAGATGGATGTAATCTAAGAAGTAGAGTAGCCATCTGGCAACCGGAGGGTCGCCTGTTTGATCCCAGCTCCAGCTGGGTTAGATTGTTGTTGTGTCCTTGGGCAAGACACTTCCCCCACCATGTCTACTGGTGGTGGTCAGAGGGACTTGGGCACCGGTGCATGGCACCCCCGCCTCTGTCAGTGTGCCCCAGGACAGCTGAGGCTACAGTGTAGTTTATCACCACCAGTGTGTGAATGACTGTTTGTGTTGTACAGAGCTTTGGGGAGTGTAAAACACTCCTCAGAGCTCTCTATAAATACAGGCCATTTACCATTTAAAGATGTATCTCTGGGTAGACGTGGCACTTTTCAAAGTTTTAGTCATAAAATCTGAACTTAAGCATTTCACCACAGATGTCGCCCCCTGCAGGACATTGGAGGTATGCAGCATTGGTTTCACACATGTAGCGAGAAAAGGTTTGCAGTTTAAAATGGGTCCCTGCATGGTGCAGCTATTTTACAGTCACTCCTGCACGCTTCCTTTACACGATCAACTATATCATCAGGTAATGTTGAAACATGATCAGATCCATTTTGGGGATTAATATTATTCAAAGGGCTTTTCTTCATTTTGAGCAAAAAGCTGTGACTCTTCAGTCTGCTGATGGAGAAATCACATGATGTGAAATCATCTTGCTAGAACAACAACAATATTTCTTTATTTGTCTGATTTAATTGCTTATTAGCTTGGGATTGCTTTGTGTTTTCATTAAGAGATTTCACAGGATAATTAATCAATTTCAGTCTGCAAATTAACCCCCCCTCCTTCCATCCCTTCAGCAAAGCCCTTCTGTTAGGAGGAACTAGGGCACCTCTGATGCTCTGCACATCATTTCTGAAGAGGAAGAGAATTGGTTTGCGCTAAATCCACGCAAGTTTTCTTCAATTCACACAATTCGGTGTGACGAACCCTCTGGAGCTGAACTAATGCTGTTTAAGAAGCCGCCATGTGTTTTTGTCTGATGTGTTTGAAGGAGGAAGCGCAGAGCTCCGTCCTGCTAAGAAATTGCTGCTGTTTTTGGAAATCTCACCTGTAGGAACACGTCTATAATCCTGTTGTCTGCCTGAA
Organism: Callopanchax toddi; assembly: GCA_006937965.1. NCBI lineage: Eukaryota > Metazoa > Chordata > Actinopteri > Cyprinodontiformes > Nothobranchiidae > Callopanchax > Callopanchax toddi. The sequence continues at coordinate 845,125 of SSNR01000153.1, forward strand.
CTGTTTCCCTCGACCTTGTCCTTTCTGCATCTCCTGTTTTTTGCTCATCGGATTTAATTTTATTCCGACATCAAGTGTAAAACGGGAAGACAGAAACCTGTAGGATGAACTTGTTACATTGCCCCTCATTGCATCAGCAGTCTGCTCCAGAAAGATCCTTTTTTATCCTCCGAAACACATTTTCAGCAAAAATCTGCACTTTGATTAGACTCGACATTGAAGTGACATACAAAATAACCAAAACTCTTCGCTTTTTTATTTCTCTGCTGTTTAAAATCCACCTCAATTATCATTGTTTGTCTTGTTATTTTGGCAGCATGGAGCAGAAATGATTTAAAAACTGAAACATCCGTCCAGTGGGAGTGACTGATCAGTATTACCACCTGTTACATTTAAGATTACAACATACGTAATCTTAAAGCTCTAACATGTAGTTTATTCTATGGTGGACTGAGTATGTAACATTGACTGTTTGAAGTTCAGAGGTTGTCTGTCTGAGGAGTTGTCAAAGGAAGCAGCCAACAGGAATCAATACATAGATTTTTTTGGAGGATGTAGCTCTCCCACCTGGAGTTTGACACTCCTCTTCACTGTTATATTTCAATCAATGGGCTCAACTATCACCATTTAAGTGGGCCGGTTGGGTTTTACTGAGCAGAACCGTTATGTTACAGATTTCTGGTTTTGAAGGCCGATGCAGACGTTCTGAGCCTTGAACAACTCGACCTGCTGATACTGATTTAGATTTATCTCAAACATCTAATTAGCAGAAAACATGAAGAAAAAAAGTCTGACTAACTGTAGTTGAGTGTCTGGAAGGGAGAACATCCACATGAAGGATCAGTTTGGTCTGGTGAGCAGCGTCTAAAGATGGTGTGTTCACAGGCTAAGATAAATGCTGGGTTTTTTAAGCATTGATGGGTAATGGTAAAAACTGTTGTTTTGTTGTTGTTTGTTTTAGATTAACCCATCATGCTGAACATTGGTCTTTCGGTGCACCTCGACGTTATGTGAATTAATTTTGGTTTAGATCCTGAGCGGCCCATCTCCGTCTGGTCTTTTTGTATTCAAAAATAAACATGAGCTTATTCAAGGTCGGGTTGTGAAGGTAACAGATCCAGACGAGAACCCAGACTTCCCTCTACCCAGTGAGACTCCAGCTTCTTCTGAAGGATTCCCAGGGTAAAAGGTGTATATATAATCTATTATTAGATTTAAAAAAATATATTGATTGCAGTAATTGTCATCAGCTGGTAGAGAGAGGTGTAGCATTTAGTTTGATATGTTTTTCAACAATTAGGACCATGTTAAATCTAACGGCACTAGCTCAGTTGGGAGAGTGGCCGGTCTGGTAACCGGAGGGTCACCGGTTCGATCCCCAGCTCTGGCTGGGTTAGATTGCCGTTGTGTCCTTGGGCAAGACACTTCACCCACCTTGCCTGTGTGAAAGTGAGTGTGACTGTGTGTGAATGTTGGTGGTGGTCAGAAGGGCCGATGGCGCAGAATGGCAGCCTCGCTTCTGTCAGTCTGCCCCAGGGCAGCTGTGGCTACAGACGTTAGTCGTAGTTTACCACCACTGGTGAGAATGACTGTGTGAATGAATAATGCAACTCTGTAAAGCGTCTTTGAGTGACCTGAAAAGCGATATATAAAACTGATGCATTATTATTATTATTATAAATCTGTTGAATAGTTTCCTCAGAAATGTTTTTTTTTCATAAATCACTTTTTAAAATTTTACTATTAAATTGTGTTTTGATCAAACTTTAACAATGCATTTTAAAGAATGAAACATTTGACAACTTTCAACCAAAGCAGAATCAAAGTAGAGTCTTCAATCATTTATTAGGCTGCTTAAAAACTTTGCTTAAATCAGACTACGGTGATTAAAATAAGTACCGGTACTTCAAATAAGTGTTTCCTTACTTTAGTAAAATATTCATATATTAACCTAAAATTCTATTTATTTGATAAACTAAGTACTGTTTTACATTATAATGTTTTCCTGTTTGACTTGGTGATGATGATGATGATGATGATGATGTTTGGGATGCTGATGTCTCTTTTCAGTTGTTTTCTTGAGAACAACATTTTTATTTTTTCACTTGAGTTGATCTGGAAGCTTCCAGCGTCTCTAATGTGGAGGTTCAGACTGACTGAGGAGATTATTTTGTGGAAGTGTTTTTTTTTTATTCAAAACAGTTAGCTAAAAGTGAGGCTAAAGCTAGCTTGTTGATGTTCTGATAAGATCCATTGATTATTTTAGTCATGAGCTGATAGAACTGAAAAGCTGTTCAACCCAAATCTGCTATAAACTTAGTGCTTAGTGTTTTAATTACTCAGGTATAATTTGCCTGCAGGACTCTACTAGTATTTATAAAATGTTTACTTTTTTTTTTTTTTTTAAACGGTTTTCAAGAACATTCAGATATGAGCTTAAATCACCGGGCGAACAAACATTTCTTAGTTTTTACCATCAGGAAATTATTTCTGGAGCAAATCAGTGAAGGTAGTTTCTTCTTTTTACAGCGTAGCTATAAAATCTGGGAAAAAATCCTCTACAGAAGCCTGGATGTCCAATCAGGGAATGAACAGAATGAAGATGTTGAGGGTTTAATAATCAGAGTTCTGAGAGGTGATGCTGGTGACGTAGCGTAGAGCCGGCGACCTGCCAGTCAGAAGGTTAAAACAGTAAAAACTAAATGGAGGCGTCCGTTTTGACATGAAGCCTGTTGTGTTCCATTATTTGCAGAGAAGAAATCCACAGCTGTCAGCGACAACAGTAAAACCACATGGTTAATGTAGTCCACCTCTGACCGTGTTGTGGCTGCAGGTTGTTTGCGGTAGGGTTTTTATTTTTTTCCAGTCTTGTTGGTCCCGTTCAGGTCTCTGTGGATCAGACTTGTTTGGTGCGAACTGCAGATGCTTGATTGGACGGGGATCTGGGGAGATTGGAGGCCAGGTCAGCGCCTTGGACTCTTTCTGGAGTCCCTTGAGCTTTTGCCGAGCAGCTTGGAGGGAGGAAGCGGCTGAAATCCAACAGAACATTGCAGCAGAATGGTTTGTTGTCGTGACCAACTCGTGCAAGTTTTACAGTTTTGGGCGAGCTGAATGAAAAATTCATCTGTTTCAGGACAAACTGTTGCCATCAGCGGTCGATTGTGGTAATATTAGATGGATCAGAGGCAATCAGGACACCACAGCTGAGCTTTAGAGGGCTGCCTCAGTGGCTTCAACATGCACAGAAGAGGTCCACTGAGCACTATAAATTACCAGCTGCCTTTGTTGTACGAGCCTTTGCTGATTGGAGATCTTCCTCTCGTCTTTGGGCCAGTTTTATGACAAAGCGGCAGCAGCATCTGCTCTGTGGAGAGCCTGTTTATTGTACAGAATCTGCTGCAAAGTGCATCTCACTTCAAAGGGGACATTCGGTATCTCCAAATCGCCGCCTGCTTTAATCATACATTACTCTGTGTTCTTCTATTATCTGTTATTATTTTGGAATCTAATTAAAAGGGAACCTTATCAGCCTTTGAAAGCACATCATATATTGAGAAGGAAACAACAGTTAATCCTGTTATTGTAGCTGGAATATTGGCTGACTCACTTGCTCACATGCGGATTATTTTGATTTGATCTGAGTCTTCTCTGGCAGCTCGTCTTCAAACAAATTTTAAACATCGTGTCCACGAGGGAAAGTCTCACATCAGACGCATTTGTGTTTGACAAAAAGCCGTCTGATTGCTTTCACGCCCTTCATCCTCCGCGTTCGGACCGTATTTCTCTTCGATGACTTCTGCCTGTCAGCCATTTCCCTACCATGCTGAATGCGATGGGCCCTATTTAAAATCTGCTTGTGTCTCATTCGTAAAGCTTAAGCTCGTTAACACCTGCAGTATGAATTATATAACCGCCCCCCATATGGACAGACTTCTGCATAAACAGACACGTTTTGCTTGCTTGAGCATTAGCACTATGCAAATGGAGACTAATCATCCCGAATCATCTCCGTCACCCTCAGCCTGCCGGACGGCCGGGGTTATATTTTCTGCCTGCTTTAACTTCTCTGTTTGTTTTTCTCATTCCTGCAGCAGCAGATGGATCAGGTTTACTGCATTAAAGGGTTTTAATGTTGGCTAAAGTTGGAATTACAGATGGCGACATTAATTCTGCTTGCAAACGCTCTCCTTTCATTTCAGATTAGCTTGGAGTGTCTGAGTGGTTCAATTAACCAGATCAGTAGCAAGGTTAGATTATTAAACACACACAAAACTCATGCTTTAGTTGTAATGAAAGACTTTCTGCATTGTGGTGGAAATGATGTTACTGTCACATAGTTTGGTCTAAGAATATCTGTTTATTTGGACATTAACTATAACAGAAGTAGTATTATATGTACAAATATTGAATATATATTAAAAAGTTCTTACAGATGCTTAACATTTTAAAATGCTTCAATCTTAATAGGGTATTTTCAAGGTTTTGAAAGAGCTTGAATCTAAAGATTTACCAAATATCAGCAAGTGATCTGAACTGAACAATATTCAGCATGATTGACCTAACTGATGGTCGGCTGATCTAAAACTCTAAAATCCATATTTTTATTTCAGTTCATGAACTCATCATTGCTAAGTGCTAACGAATACAAAGAGATATGAATGAATGAATGAATGAATGAATGAATGATTTATTTGAACATATCTATAATAACATAATTTCAGCAAAATAACAATAATAATGAGAATAATACTTCAATGAGAATAAATAAATAAATAAATAAATCTTCTATATATACATATTTATAAACACACACATATACATACATGTATATATAATTGATATGCTCAAAGGGAGCAGGAAGAAGCATAAGCTTTTTTAATTTCCTGCCCCTTTTCCCGTCTCCCTCACAAATCAAAAAGAACAGTGTCCTTATTTACATCAGTTCAACCTCATTCTCTATAATTGTCTTTGACCAAAATGTCCCACATACACCTTTACATACAGAATATTGGAGCATCCCTTTTCCCATTACCCACCTATAACCACACACAGCAATAAACATTCACCACTACACCCAATTACAAACATAACCCATTTTCTTTTACACATGTGTGTATACACTGATATATACAAATATTTTAACACCCCCACACCAATCATTGGATCTCGTCCAATCAGAATCCCTCTTCCTCCCTGTACCTCATGAAAACCATATTTTTGTACCACTTTTTGAACTGAGTCATACTTGGACATTGCTTTAATTCATTATTTAATCCATTCCATAATTTTACTCCACAAACAGAAATGCAGTGACTTTTAACTGTTGTTCGCACAGACGGCTGTTTTAAATTCCCTTCCTCCCTCAGATTATAATGTTTGTCTCTATGTGAAAAATGTCTTTGTATGTTACCGGGAAGTAGTTTGTTAGTAGCTTTATAAATTATTTGTAATGTCAAAAAATGAATTTGGTCAGTAAACTTTAGTAGCCGTGAACTGAAGAACAGGTTGTTAGTGTGATCCCTATAACCAGCTTTATTAATGATCCTAATGGCTTTCTGTAATAGTGTTATTGGTGATAATGTAGTTTTGTAAGTGTTGCCCCAAACCTCAGCACAATAATTCAGATATGGTTGCACCAGTGCACAGTATAGCATGTGAAGTATGTTGTGATCAGGAAATGTTTGACTTTGTTTAATATGGAAATACTTCTTACAGTTTTGTTGTGAATGTGTTTTATGTGTTGTTTCCAGCTTATTTTATCAGTCATTATGACTCCCAGAAATGTGTAATTATTCACCCTTTCAATAATGACGCCATCAATATCCATCACAATTTGTGTGTTTACTTTATGGTTCCCAAATAACATGAATGTAGTTTTTCCTAGATTCAATGATAATTTGGTTTTATCAAACCATTTTTTCACTTTAGCCATTTCTGCAGAAAGTATTTCCATTAACTCGTTTAGTTTTTGCCCTGAACAGAAAACATTTGTGTCATCAGCAAACATTACAAATTTCAATATTTTTGAAACCTTACAAATATCATTAATATACAAAATAAACAACTTTGGACCCAGTACTGAACCCTGTGGTACACCGCAAGCAATGTCCAAGTATGAAGAGGAAAACTGTCCCAACTTCACAAACTGCTTCCTGTGACTCAAGTAGCTTTTTATCCACTGCAAACCAATCCCCCTGATCCCATACCGTTCCAGTTTATTGATTCATATGTTGTGATCAATTGTGTCAAAGGCCTTCTGGAGATCCAGAAAAATACCAACAGCAAAATGTTTACGGTCTAATGCGTTTGTAATTTCCTCAACAGAATCCATTAATGCTAGTGATGTTGATCTATTAGCTCTAAATCCGTACTGACTTTCTGTTAGTATCATATGTTTATCTAAAAATGAATCCAGTCTTTTAATAAACAGTTTTTCTAGGATTTTAGAGAATTGTGGAAGTAATGAGACAGGCCTGTAATTAGTGAAGTTGTGTTTATCCCCAGTCTTAAACAGTGGCACCACTTTTGCTATTTTCATCTGCTTTGGAAATGTTCCGGTTTGAAATGATAAATTACAGATGTAAGTAAGTGGTTTTACAATCCCCCCAATAACACTTTTCACAGTTTTGATGTCGATATCGTTATAATCAGTTGATGTTTTACTTTCACATTTATTTACTAGATCTATGATCTCCATTTCTTCCACTGATGTGAGAAACATACTGTAGATCTGGGATTTTGATCAATCAGATGATTGTTACTGGTTTCCATTGACGGAGCATCAGGTATTTGTTTTGCCAGGTTCGGCCCAATATTGACAAAAAAGTTGTTGAAACCATTGACTATATCACTCATATTTTCTATCTTAGTATTATTATCAATAAAATGTTCTGGATAACTGTGCTGTCTGGACTGATTTTTAATAATATTGTTTAATGTATCCCAGATTGATTTTATATTATTTTTATAATTAGCTAGCGTCTTACTATAGTAGTCCTTCCTACTTTTTCGTATAATATTTGTTAACTTATTTTTGTATTTTTTATATTTGGATTCTGACTCTTTGGTTCTTTGCCTTAAAAAATCTTTATACAGTTTATTTTTCTTTTTACAAGCATTTTGTAATCCTTTGCTAATCCAAGGTTGATCTGTATGTTTTTGCTTTGCATTCAATTGAATAACTGGACAGTTTTGATTGTATAATGTGTTAAATATTGTTAAAAATGTGTCAAATGCTTTATCAGCATCAGTTTCTCTGAAGACCAGGTCCCAGTTTTGTGCCCCCAGATCATCCCTCAGAGCTCTCATGGTTTCCTCCGTCTTTATCAGTTTATAATTATATTTTTCCTGTTGCTGGTTTCTTTGATAGTTGTCATCATAAACTGCAAAGACTGGCAGATGGTCACTGATGTCACTGATTAATAATCCACTTCTTGTATTGTTTGTGATGTCGTTAGTAAATATATTGTCAATTAAAGTAGCACAGTGTGGCTTAATTCTGGTAGGTTTTGTAATTTTGGGATATAAGCTCATGCTGTACAGTGTGCTGATAAATTCTTCTGTCATGTTATGCTTCTTTGGGTTGAGCAGGTTGATGTTGAAATCCCCACAAATAAACACAACTTTCTGGTTTGTTTTTGAATACGCCTCTTCCAGCCAATCCTTAAAAACTGCTACATTAGAGCCTGGAGCTCTATAAACACAACTAATTATTATATTTTTCTTTTTTTCCTTAAAGATTTCAATTGTTAGACATTCAAAATGTTCATCAATCACAGTTGTCATACTGTCAATGACTTTAAAGTTCAGGCTTTTATCCACATACAGCGCCACTCCACCACCACTCTTGTTGTTTCTGTTTAAATAGTTAGCTTCATATCCATCTAGTTCAAAGTCCATTCCTTTATCAGAGCTGATCCATGTTTCAGATATAGCGATTATTTTAAATGGATTTGTAAATAGCTTTAAATTGTCCTTTATGTTGTCAAAATTAGCATACATGCTTCTACTGTTGAAATGAATTATGGATAATTTGCTGTCACTGTTGAAAGTTTGGTTGTACTCCTCCTCTGTGTAGAACTGACAGCTGTTGTTGAGGTGAAAGAAGAAGTTGTTCTCTGGGTCTAGATGACTGAGTGAGTCTGATGGTTTATAGTCTGTATAGGTGAAGGTTCTCAGTTCCAGGTCGGTATGAAGTGTTGTTCTTTGTGTCATATCGTTGATGGTTCTGGATGAAGATGACTGACTGCTGATAGGCCCTGTCATGGTTGTGTGTTGTTGTGATCATACCTCCAGTTTAGGCTGACTGCTCGTACTTATCCAGTTCACTGATGTTTCTGATGACCAGTACTTTGGCTTGTTCCGGTGTTCCATTTAATTTGATGAATACTTTGCAGTGTGTAGTCCATGTGCGTTGAATCCGTCCTTGTTTTCTCAGGCTGCGCGCTTTTCTGGCGATATCGGCGTTCCTTTTCGTCAGATGGTCGTTCATGTAGACGTTGGAACCCTTCAGCTTTCTCCCTTGTTTTAACAAGGCGATTTTATGCTTTCTGTTAGCAAATCGTAGGATGACAGCTGGTTTATCGTTCTCCTTACTTCTTGATAGAGGGTGGCAAGCCTCTATTTTGTCACAATCTATTTCGATTCCTTTTGAGTGAAAGCAGGTAACAATCTGCTGCTCCACCGAGCTGACATCCTCCTCACGGGACTCCTCTGTGCTGTCAGCGGTCACGGCCCGGGAATATGAACGGGGTTTAATGCGAAGCCCCGTAATAATTACGTCGTTCATTCTAGTATATTGTTCTAGATCCTCCACTCGGCTTTCCAGGTACGCCAGCCGCTTGTCCTTCTCGGCGTTCTGGATCCGAAGCGCCTTCACTTCCTCCACCAGGTCCAGGATCGCTTTCTGCTGAACTTTAACAGTAGAAATCTCCTCCGACATGAACTCCAGCGATTTTTTTATGTCATCACCATCTTCTGCTGTCAGTACCTTCTTTGGACCCATTTCGTAGTTTTAAGTCACTTCGTTAATAATAAAGCGCTTGTTTAATTAAATGAGTCAAAGTTCTTAGATGCTCTTCCGAGTGTCGGCGTCTCTGGACCAGATATGAAAGCTTTTATTTTAAAAATTAGTTTAAATTCATGAATGTTTGTTATTTATTTATTGTATCAGGTAACAACTGAACAAACATCAGAAACTGGTATCAGCCTTCAAAATGTGTCATTTCTGCTTTAAACTGCAGCTGATGAGAGCACGTCAGGAGATTTGTTTGAGCAAATTTAGGTAGAAATGTCCTAAAGTCAGGGTTTATTAAGGTGGGTTTATTATTGTTTGGTATATTTGGTTTTTGTTCCATTCACACCTGTTCCTCATCTGTAATCAGCTCCCCTGTCTGTACTCGGTAATCACCCCTCCCTGTACATATAGTCCCTCCTATCACTCCTTGTTAGTTCCTGTGTTTGGGTCAGGGTGTGGGTCGCTGCCTGGGATTTTGACCTTTTCACTTTTAAAGTTTCAATCAGCATTTGAGTCATTTTATGACAAAAAGTAACCTTTTTAATTTGAGCAGGAAATAAATGTTTGAAGGACTCTCATTTGATTTCAAAGTAAAAGCAGTGCCAGCTTTACTGTAAATATTTAAATGTGAAGCAACAGTTTGAGTTTTTCTTTATCTTTTAAGTTTTAAACCCAGATCTTAATGAAGAAGTTTTGTGTGTCTTTATATTTCCATTTAGCAAAATATTGTAGTTACAAAATCAGAATTTCAGATGTTTAATTGACTATGTTGACTTATATTTATATGAGTATTAAATATCAATGATTATTAAAATACCTTTTGTTTATTGTATCACAACCTTTTCTCAATTATACTTAAAATAAAATGAAATACTGTACGTACTGCCTTTTTTCAGACAGGTTAGAGTTAAACATGAAATAAGTTGTGATAAAAATTTAAGAAATGCCTAAATAAATTTGTTACGTAAAGCAGTTTTATGAACATACATATTTTATGTTAAACCTTCAACATGTTTTCATAGTTTGATTGTTTTTTAAAGAAAACTGTTCTCTCCATCTGTATGAATACATTTTCATTTTAAAATATCCAGTTTTATAAATGGAATCACCATGAAGCATTTTTCTTAATTATTTTGATAAACCTGATTTTGAAGGGAGAACGCAGCACAAAGAATGATGAGCTGGGAGGAAACAGACCCAACTTAATGACTCCTGAATCATTATGTTGTTTCTGTGTTTGAGCAAATTCCCTTTGCTAAATCAAACTAAATGGTTTCACACAAATAAATCAGTTTGACTTAAATCCTTAAACAAGCTTAGATCTTCATCCATAAGTAAACAGATTTATGTTTTTTGGGTCAATAATTCATACAAAGAATGTTCTTTTGACCCAGCAGCTTGTAACTTGGTAGATGTAACACATTTTTAAACCATCTCCATCAAGTTGTAGAAAACAAAATTTATTCAAAAGAAAAAAATCCAAACAATGAACTTCTAAAACTTTAAAAAGGAATGGTTACAAAGAGCATTTCAGGAGAAAATCCAGCATGTATTTATGACAATAAATTCTCTGCAGTTTTTCCCCTGATTTCTGCCATCCAGGCTGTACAACAAAGCCTGTAATTTGTGTGTTTTGATATGGTTGTCAATGAGTTCCTGCAGAGCCACAGAGAAACAAACCTTTTGCTTTTCATGAGCTTTTGACTTTTTTCAGGTTTGTCTTCAATTTCTGAAAACCTTTTGTCGTGTGTCACTTCGTGTGCTTGGTTTATGTTTTCACGCAGGGCTCAGCGATGTCCTGCTGCATGTTCCCGTCTCACTTTTCCTTTTCGTCTGACTAAAATGTTCTGCTCACATACTTCACGAACTCCCTGCTGTTTGTTTGGAGGACGACCGGCGCTGGTAATCAGCTTTTCAAGACAGAAGTTGAAACAGCTGGCAGCCGTCATGTGTGTGTGTGTGTGTGTGTTTGAATGTCGCTGCAGATTGCTGTCTTTAAGCACAGCACATGAGAAAGTGAAGTAAAATTGAATTTTGAGGCTGTCAGCCGGCGCACTTTGAGCAGCCTGTCAGAATCTAATCACAGATGGCTTCATCAGACAGTGTGTCTCACACTGGCAAAAGGTTTTCTGCCTTCCACGTGTAAAAATTTAGAAAGCTTCCACCCACAGTGAAGACAGCCTGAAGGGTTTTTGCATACAATATGTGCATGAGTGGCTGTGCTGCTGGGCCTGTGCTGCATGTTGTTACAGGGATGATGGATAGAGCTTGTTACTCACAGATTTACATCTTCTTTACTATTGCCACAAAGCTGCAAAAAGAACCTTCATGTACCTCCTCCCTCTTTCATGGTCACACATCAAACCCTGTCAGAAGGCATCTAAAGTCGTCCTTCTTTGGTCTTTAGCCTTTCGGGCGCAGCGGGTAGAAAGAAGAGATCGGTCTACTACTTTTTCCCCACGCTCCACTCATCCCTCCTCCGCATGATGATCTACTTTTCCTGCTGAATGTTCCTCGGCTATTCATCTCTTTCTTCCTCTTCCTTCCCCCTCCTCTCTACTGTATCTGCCTCCCCACTGCGATGGCTTCATGTTGTGGTGCACCTTCAGGCTGTGTGTGGGATGGTGTTGTAGGCCGGCATCTGGCAGCCTCTGATAAGAGAGCAAGGGAGTCGGTGCTATTCCTTCTGCGATGTGTTTTAAATTATTTTTTAAGAGCACTGGCCAAGGTCTTTGTACGGCATCTGAAGGACATTGTCTACTCTAGAAAATACTTAACACTGACCACAGGGGCTCTCCGTGAAGACACATTTGTATTTATTTATTGGAATGCCACGGTGCAAAATGAAGATTCAGAAACTGATTTTGTGGTGAAAAAAATAACATTTGCAGAGATATCTGGTTGGACACCAACATGATGGAAAGCGTGCAGAATCAGATTAACCCTTTTAAGGCACACTATGTAATAGGGGTGTAACAATATTGGAAATACCGTGATATTGCGTAGTAAAATGGCCACGATATCGTCCTGGTCATGTCACGGTATTGAACAGTATGTCCTGAGTTTAAAATAACACGTTTTAGTTCACCACACCGGAGTATAGCAAAGTAAACTACATAGACCATGATCCTTTGCTTCCGCATCATCAGCCAGTGCACCAATAGGAGCGCGTGCAGCCCACATGGCAAAGATAAACAAACATGGCAGGCGGAGAAACGTGAGCAGCTTTTCAGTCTTAGTTGTGGAAGCATTTCTGATATCGTGTGGAGAAATGGTAAAGGAGACAAGAACGGACAAACAGCTGACAGTATGCAGACACTGCCACTGTACAGAGCTGGACTCCTCGGTGAATACGAGCAGCGTGTAAGGTCAGTTGATAACCCGCCCCCCTCAAAAAGTTTCAAGTGTTAATAAAGTCCAGACGGGTCAAAAATCCCAGCATGGAGCTCTTAGATCAGCGCTGTCTCACAGCAACTCAAGAAATAAAATACATCCCAGAATATTTAGCGACTGATTTGCATCCAATTTCCACCGTGAACGTCGTGGGGTTTAAATCATTAGTGGCTAAACTGGAGACTAAATATAAAATTCTATCAACAACACATTTTAGTCAATTATTTAATTTCTTTTAATTCAGTCATTGCCCAGATGAAGGCAGCAACATTAACTTAGACTTGTCAGACAGAAACCAAGGAGAGGAGAAGTTTCTACTGGAGTAGCAAAAACAGCAGAGGTCATTTTAACAGCTCAATAATCTGTCCTCCTCCTCCTCCTCCCCTTAAATGTTGACATGTTGATCTTTCTTTAAAAAAAACTGAAACTGGACTAGAACTCTAGAAACTAGAAGAGGCTTACCTTCTAATTTTCTTCCTGGTTGGTGATGCCTTGATATTTTTATTAATGACTTAATGATGAGGCAATTTTGTATTTCCTGGTTACTTTTATTAAATGAGCTGTTTTGTCTTTTCTTTATATGTTGAAATTGAATTTTGCACTTTAGGAATGACTTTTCAGGCGGTCCAAAACGTCATAATGGTACATTTTATGTTGTGAGGCTTATTATCGTGACCATAGTCACAATATTGTGAGTCTCCCCACAATATCGCAATAAATATCGTACCATGAGGTCCATACCGTGACGATATCGTATCGTGGGATTTGGATATCGCTACACCCCTACTATGTAAATATTTCATATTTTTCTTGAGCCAGTATATAATCTGACTCTTTACAGGGTTAATAAAAAGTCACTCAGCTCCATCTGCTGCTTCTGTCCAGAATACCACGTTTGCAACTTTTCATTCTCCGGTCCAGTGCCCTGAAGCCTCACAAAGTCACATATCTCGCGAGAGTTATAGGCTAACCCAATGTGACTAGCTGTTTATGCTAGTGCCAGAGTGTTAGCATGTGATTCCTGCTTTTTTTGCTCTCTAACTGCTTGAACACAGCTGATTTCTTTGAATGAGTGATGAACCGCTCCAGTAGAAAGCAATGAAGGCTGAGGAGACATTTCAACAGTTAGAATTAGGTGTTTCGGAGCAAAGACAATGCTAACGTTTTTACAACAATTACTTAAAAAGGACAGTAGGAGGAGCTAAAAACAAGCCAAAACTGCATAGTGTGCCTTTAACTTTCACACCAAGAAAAAGCAATGAAAAATTAAAAATTTCTGCATTTTTTATTATTTTGGGGGAATCAAGTGTAATTTTTTGTAAGGAAATAATATTGCAAAAAAAATTATTAATGTTACAACAATGTAAGATATCAATGTTTAACTTATTCAAGCATCTATATAATCTATTTTTTTAAGTTAAGTGTTTTTTCAGTTGAATTCAGTGACTTTTTGAATAAAATACACTCTCAGAATAAAATGTATAAAGCTAGTGTAAGTACTTTACCAACAAACATTCAGAAGATGTTTGAAAAGAGGATTAGTGTTTACATGTTGAAAGGAACTGATGTATTTTAAAAACCGAGATTTAAAACTAAAATGAAGGTATAGAGTATTTCCGTAAATGGTGTAAAATTATTAAAATATATATTTTAAATGTACCAAATTGAGTGTAATAAATAATTATGAAAATGTAAATTAAACAAATGTCCATGATCAAATCTGAAAATAAGAACAGGACAGGGTTCAAAATGAATCTGTGTATGTCTGTTATGTATATTTTATTGTTTATTTTTTACTTGTTTTTATTTTGAATGAAATTGAAAAAAGAATATAGGGACTAAACTTTATTCTACCAAGTAGTTAAAGAGAGGAAACGATGGGAGACCGTCTCCTTATTCTCAGCATCACAACCAACAACCTTCTCCTCTAGAACATTTAACGTTGCAGGATTGAATTTATTATGTTTTTTCTTTCATTTCATGTTTTTATCTAATTCTGCAATAAAACATGCTTCCCAGTAGCCCACCTCTTGTAAACACACTGTCCATAATAAACCTCTGAAGGTTTTAATGGTCAAATGCTGCTGAGAAACATTAACATTTATTTGCTTTTTAATATCCATCTGAGTATAAATGATTCTAAACTCCAGAAGAAAAATGGTTCTTAAGCTGCTTTAATGACCGATTTAATTACCTTGGTTTTGGTCGAATACTCTGTTTTGTGGAGAAAGGTTAACACCTGAGTGAAATTATCCAGAAGATTATGAGGCAGCCACTCCGAGAGCTGGTCGAATTTTCTAAATGCCAAGAAAAGTAGCTTCATTGACTCTTTTTATCTCCTTTGACATGAAATAAACTTGAACCATTCGTCTTTGTAGGATAATTCTGTCCCCAAAAACAACATTCAACACATCGCAGTGACCTTTCCTGTGTTCATGGCAAAGAGATATTTAAAAAATGATGATTTAATGAAACATCGTTTGGAGTCCCATCAATAGAAAGTGAGTTTGATCTGTGGAGTAAATTTTTCATGTTATGATGGAGGGCATGAAGCACAAACAGACATTTAAGAGGCCTGAAATAGCTTTGTCTTGTTTCTGAACCACTGAGTAGTCTGTTCATTCTGACATTAAAATGTGAAAGGAGAGGGCACATTCTCATCAGCATCTCTTGACCCCCTCATTCTAACCTTATATCTTAGAATAAACGGGAAAGTAGAAATCTAATCATCCCAGCAGCCTATTTTTTCCTCCCGCTGAACATTTTACCTGAGTGTCCTGCTTCTTCTCTCCCAACATGAGTAAACCAGCCCACTTCACCTCAGGGCTTGATTTGTTTCTGTTCCCACTTTAGAGAAAAGTTCATTCGGAGTGTTTGAAACTACTTCTGGTTGCGGTAGCTTTTCGTGTTTGAAGATGGAGAGAAGATTCACTGTCTGGAAAACCAAAAAAGCAAATTTCATGACATAAAGATGTTTAGTATTAAAAGTGCCTGGCACTGTATCTTTAAGAGTGGCCTATTTTTTAAAGACAGAGTCCTTGGAGAGTCTAGATGTTCCTGATATCGTTTGTGTGGAACGGGCTCGGGGCTCCACGTAATGACTGTGAACTGATAATCTGAGCCACAGGCTGCAGTTTATCACAGGAAAAATCTCCTTCCAAGAACTTTAGGAATTAATTGCTAACCCCAGTGGGTCAATGCTGCAACATGTGTGGATTAATTTCACTCCCAGGACTAATTTATTGAACTACACTCGTAATGAATCCCCTCTTCCTGCGTCATTTTGTGTTTGACGAAGAGTTGGTGGAGGATGGGTTAAAGGGTCTGACATTATCTGCAATTCGTTTCTAATGTTCCCCATGGGGAACAAAGACTGTTATGATCATCTCAGTGATGGACCAGAAACCAGAAGGTTCCAGAGAGATGCACTGACTAAAAGTTCCAAGGCTTGTTTTTTCCTCAAAACAAGACTTTTTAAACATCTGTACACTGATAATTGTGAGAGTATTTGGATGTCATCCCAAAGGTAAAAGTGTGTGTTCCATATTGAATGATGCCTTCTGTCAATTTAGTGCAAATAGCTTAGATTTTGAGTCACTTGAATGTTTTTCATTCTTCATGAATCCATTGTTTTTGTGAGATTATCCAGTCCAGACCAGTCACCTACAAGTCTTCATCCTCCACATATAAAGTGATATCCGATTCTCAGAATCATAAACATTCCAGCTCTTTCCAGGCTTCCTGTTCTTTTCTCAGTATCTCTCTGGGCTGTTGGCGACAACATGGCATGATGAGTCTGATTAAAGATCTGTGTTTGGTTGATGTAACTTCTGTAAGTTGGATAATCACCAGGAGCAGTAGCTGTTAAGAATTAAATTCTCTAGAAAATCCTCAAAACCAATACGTAGTTTAAATATGTTTATAAGGTCCTTAATGTCTTGAGTCGTATCTGGGACCGTCTGATAGGTAGTCTCCATAAGGGGTGGGGCTAATGAGTGGGTGGGGCTATAGGTACTTTTCATAGAAGCTAAATGTTTAACTTTGTGTTTGACAGAATGCAAAATCCAATAATTCTTTCACCTCCGCACCAAGAAAAAAAAACAAAGTTGTTAATTATTTTCAATTTTTCGAGGCAACAAGGGTTATAATATAATAAAAATAATATAAAAATAATATTATTGTTAAGGTAATATTGATGTAAAGTATTTTTTATCCAAACATCCATTTTTTAAAATTATTTTAGTTTTTTATTTTCAGCTATAAGTTCAGTGAGACATAGAGAATAAAATCTACCAAGATGGAGACCTGCCAGTTAAAAAACGTTTTATTTTAGCCCCGCCCACTTCTATAAGCAGTGTTCTGAATGTAATGTTTAAAAATCATCTGAGGGTTGAAGATGTCAGAATGCATATATATCAAACACTATCCTGCTGAGCAACGCGTAGTTATGATGATAAATTTATATAACAAAAATATAACATCAGTTTAGAAACTTTTACATTAAAAACTCATCCTGAATCATTTAGATTAACAGTAAAATGTCTAAAGTCAGAAAAGGACTTTTTAAGATTTTCCACAGATTTTATTTAAATAGTTTTTCCAACAAAGACACTCAAAGAAGCCATTTACATTTCACATTAAACCCCTGACCTTCTTTTCATCTCGCCACATAATGAAGATGCTTATGACCTTGAGAACGCCCTTACATGAGATTCATTCAGTCTATCCTCAAGGGTCTTCAGAATTTCTTGACCCTGCATTTTTTTACCTCTCCATTTTTCTCACACTCTCCTTATGAAGACAGAAGATCTTAAAAGATCAGCAGGAAGGAGTGATGCTATGTTCCAGGCAGGAGGCTCAGCTAAATATTAAATCAAGCAGACAAACAAGGGAGGTTATTTAGCCGAATGAAAGGAGCAGAAGCACGAGGCGTAGGAAACAACTTGTCAGTTACTCATTTATTTCTGATGTAGTGCAGAGCCGACCACATCAGGAGGTGTGAGACGTGTTATGTGATGGATACAGCAGCAAATCCACCACTGGAACTGTTTTATAGATGAGTTCAACTTCAGACCAAGCTGTGTGGGAGACGTCTGATAGCACAGCAGACTGACTCAGTCTTACAGGTTCCTCTGTTGTTCCTTTTAAAGACTGAGCCTAAAAGTTAATGGCAGATAGAAGCAAACTGGTGAAGAAGTTTTACAAGACAATCAGTTCTGCTATACTATTAATTTACTGTAATGTAGTATTAAGGCCTAGAAGGAGTGCATATCACTCACTGTTTTCCATGCCAGAGTTTCAAACAAAGGTAATTTTATGTAGAGAAATTTTAAAGTTATACTTGTTTTGATCAAATCTATGCTTGATTAGTTATCTTGGCTGGAAAAACATGGAATTCTTCCTTCAGAGACTGATGTGTCTGAGTAGTTCACCAGTGCGCATGCACACCAGATATCATGAGAGCGTACCAGATCCTTCAGCCAGAACGTGCCTTTGCGAACCGGTGCTTTCGTAGTCCCGATCGCGCAGCCCGCGATCAGACACTGACGAACTTCACATCCTGTCGTAGTGCACTGTGAAGGAGCGGTCATACGGCCACAGAAACTTGTTGACACACATGTTCTGCACAGCTGAATCACGCGACTCCCATACCAGCAAATTCACGGAGCAGTGGTACCAGACATCTAACCCAATACTCTTGAAGGCGTTATATATTGACAGGCGGATCAGGACAGCATCTGGTGAAGAGGGAGTTAAGTCAGAACGTGAAGCTCTTTGATCTACATTCCAACCCTCCTCAATTTGTTCAATTAAAATCCTTCAAGTCCACTCCTGTCACTTCTGGTGTTCCCCAAGGTTCTGTCCTGGGGCCTCTTCTATTTATCATTTATCTTCCTCCACTTGGCAAAATCTTCTGAAAATGTAATATTGATTTTCATTGTTATGCAGATGACACCCAGCTCTATTTCTCCACTAATCCCACCTCCTCTCTCCCTCCTTCTTCCCTCTCTGAATGTCTCAGTGAGGTTAAACATGGCTATCCAACAATTTCCTTCAACTGAACAGTGATAAACAGAGATTCTTCTCATTGGTTCCAAATCCACTTTAGCTAAGTCCGACTGCACCTCCTTTACCATTGATAACTCCTCCATCAGTCCATCGCCACAGGTTAAGAGTCTGGGTGTCATCTTTGATGGTACATTATCATTTCAGTCCCATATCAATAAAATCACTCAGGCTGCCTATTTCCATCTACGAAACATTAATCGCCTCTGTCCGTCCCTCACAGTGTCGCCATTCTGGTTCACACCCTGGTCACTTCCTGCATCGACTACTGTAATTCATTACTTTTTGGTCTTCCTCAGAAATCTATACAGAAACTTCAGTTGGTCCAGAACTCAGCTGCCCGTATCGTCTCCAGAACCCCGTCCACCAACCACATCACCCCTGTCCTACAGGAGCTGCACTGGTTTCCTGTAAAATTCTGGATCCGTTTTAAAATCCTTCTCCTTGCATTCAAGGTCATCCATAACCTTGCTCCTCCATATCTCAGTGAACTGTTGCAGGTTCACATCCCCACCCGTAGACTCAGATCCTCCTCCTCCATCCCGTCTGTCCACCATGGGTCCAGAGCGTTCAGTCGCTCTGCCCCTCACCTCTAGAACTCTCTTCCCCCTGACGTCCACAGCATTGACTCCATCTCACTTTTCAAATCACATCTCAAAACCTACTTGTTCAAAACTGCTTTTCACCTGTGAATCTCATCTATCTGTTTTACTGTTTTTCATGATTTTTAATTGTTTTATTGATTTATTTTAGGTGATCTTTTAGTATTTGTTTTGTTTTACCTTGCTATGTTTTAACTTGTCTTGTTTTACTGTAAGGTGACCTTGAGTGTCATGAAAGGCGCCTATAAATAAAAAGAATTACTATTATTATTATTATTATGGTCCCTGAGCTTTGAGTAATGACCAACAGAACAAGACTGTGAACAGATACGTCCAAAATGAGTTTGGCCGAGTCCAGGCTTAGAGATAGGGGTCGACCCAGGACATGCTGGAGGGAATTCATCTCCAGAATTACTGTAAATAAAAGTAAGATTCTGTCAGAAAAACATAAATTTGCTTTAAAAAAGACACAAAGGAGTAGAAGAAATTCAAATTAGACTTCATTATTCCCAGAATGAAATTAGTTTAGGTAACTCGTTTAAGTTTAAAGTCTTTAAGTGCATTTAAACCCTTAGTATCCAAGTAACCCATGCATAGTTGAAACATAACAATAATAATTTATCCTTTGTTTATCCCCGTAGGGAAATTGTTTCTCTGCTTTTTACCCATCTTCATTTTTGAGGAGCATTGGGCTGCATACTGGGCTTCATGGAAGCTGCAGCTCGTGACCCAGGTTTGAGCCCAGGTCTCCTGCTCAGTGAGCAGCTGCTCTTCCCCCTGAGCCACGGTCTGCTCAAAACATGCTCTGCATATTGTTTGCACATTTGCTAAAAAGCCTTAAAAAATCTGGTTCTTTTTAAAATTCAAGCTTATAACACTGATCTAGGATTAGATAGTGAGTTTGACCTTAAAGATCAAGAAACCAATCATTTACACTCAACACAGCTCAAAGGTTTGGGATCAGATGTTTGATCCCAATTGGAAAGTGTTTTCTAACCTTTGTTTCATCATTTAAAAAACACAAATCAGCATTCTGCAGGTTTAAAGACTGCATCTTATGGCTGTGACTTGCAATGGTATCTGATGCAAATACAAATTAAAACAAAGCGTACACAAATTCAGAACCTCTCAAATTACCTGACAGGACCTTTGTCTATAATCAGTGCTGTGTGCGTATCAACGAGCCTCAGCTTCTGTTGCCATAGAGATCAGATCCGTCTCTGACTGAGTCACAAAACAAGAAATCCAGATGGATTTATCCTTTGTACGTGAGAATAAAAGAGATGGATGGAAATGTCCCAGATAGCTCAGATAAAATCATTACTTTAATCATATTTAGTTGCTGAATTGAAACAAAAACGGTATATTTTTTGATTAGTGGTGATTGATTCTCTTTGTCTTTGACCAGAAACTCTTATTTCTCCACTAAGTTTCTAATATTTATTAGGTTACCAGAACTCATTTCAGGAGTCAAATTTAGAATAATTTTAAAATAAAAATGCTTTTTAAAAAACGTTTGTTTGTTTTTTGCTTGAGAGTGTATGTTTGAGTATATGAAGTCACCACATGGCTGAAAACTAAAGAAAACCTCAATCTTGGTACGTTCTTTCAGCTTTGAAAGTATCTAATTTGTTTGGTTAGTGGCTCCGATTTGCAGGGGAGACGCACTTCACACTCTCAGATCAAAGCAGAAGAAATTCAAACTTGTCATCTTTATCCACTTATCTACTCTTAACTTCAACTCCAGCTCATGCAGCATTCAGCACAACTTTGAAGTAGGCATTGAAAACCTTTCTTTGCAAAGATTGTTTTAATTGATTTTGAACATAAATGAACACATGACAAGAAGTTCAGGCTCGTTGTGATTCTTGATGTAATTTTTTAGATAAAATGTCAAGTAACAAAACAGCACCAAATTTTCAAAAACATCTACTTTGCTGAAAATATGGCAGCAGCAGTAACTACTTCCAATGATAGACTCTAAAATCTTTAAAATACTGCCAAATCCAAAAGTTTTATCTTATGGTGACGTGCTTTGAATTTTGTAAAAGTTTAAAAGATGCATGTGGTGAAATAGGAGTTTAATTTTTCCAGCAGTAACCCTGAAACAGCTGAAGAAAAGGAGCTGAATTTGGAGATTTTCATACTGTAGTTGTATTTTTACCTACAAGGAGATCAATGAAATAAAAAAAAGACCTCAGAAAATCATTTCTGTTTGTGAAACTCTAAATTTCTAAAAGTGGTGATAATAAAACATTCCAGATAGCTGAAGAACAGGATGCAGAAGGTTTTAAGTTATCCAAGTCATGGTAGTAGGTTCTGAAAAAAGAGACTTGTTTTGTTTATCTTCTTGATGTCTCTACCTGGGGAGCTTCAAACAGAAAAGTTTACAGTGCTGAGCTTTCAAACTGTAGCGAGAGCTCCGTTAATGCGAGCCAGTTTACAAATCACTCCTCCAGTCCTCTAAAATCAGTTTCCTAAACAGTTTTACATCAAATCACATCAGGAATTTGAACCAGGACAACAAAGAGCCTAATGACCCTCATGAGGGAGGAGTGGGGGAAAGATAAATATGCACAGAAAAAATGTCACATACGCTGATATTACATCACCATCTTGTATCAAGATTTTTCCATTGTGACTAAATTTTTTCATCAGCAGTCACACACTTTGGTTTATTTGACATCCAGCTCTATAAAAGATACAATAAACCAGGTTGTAGATGATTAACATGGAAGTAATAAAGAACATTTGTCCATAATTTTACACTTTGCGTGAGGTAACTTGATATGCACTGGCAACTCCAAATAGCAGCAAGAGAAAGCTGCTGTCACAGTTTTGAGTGTCAGCATCCACAAATGATGCAACACGGCATCAGTGGTTTGCGTGCAGAACACGCAGGTTTAGCTGTCATGTTGTGACACGTTTTATCAAAGCGTAGCAGAAGGAAAGACAGATGTAATGCTGGTGAGTCCAGTTCTACGTGTGCTGAAGAGGTTCAGCTGACACCTCAGGCAAAAACACCCACAAAAGACTGTGTGGACTATCAGCTTGTTTTTGTTTCATATTTGACAATAGAAATTACACGGGGAACATTTGTAGTTCATAAACTGGAGTCTGAACAGTTCACTGGAGTCTGCAGCCCTGAAACTGAATGATGGAGGTTTTTGAGGGAAGAGGATTCACCACCACCTCTTCCTCATGGCCACGTCTAACCGGCAGTAAATGTGGAGCTTTTGTGCAGCAGATGGTAAAGCAGATGTGCAGCCATGTTCATGTGAAGGTCGCCCTTGTAGAAACAGACTTCCACTCATGAAACACACTTTATTTTTGATGAGCGTCACTATCTCTCTACTGTTCCTGGTCTGTGCTTCTCAAAGTCAGGGGTGGAAAGCAGAAATCATGACATCTTACTGCCTCACCAGCCTCTGCAGGCTCAGTTTAGGGTGTCTGACACCTATTTGGATAAAGACAAATGGTTTCAGTTTCAGGCTTTTTACTTTCAGTTCAAACCGTTAGATTAAGGTCATAACTACAGCTGAAGTAAGAGCTGCTACATGATTAATGGTGGAGAATCCTTAAGGTTACAGAAAGTGGTTAGCTCCACACTAAATTAGCTTTAAATAATGACTCCTGTTCAGCTGAAGACTCTCGTCTCGACACTGTTGTTGGTTATATGTTTTGACCTTCTGACTGTGATAGCACCTTTAAAAATGAAAGCTGTAAACATCCATCAGACCTAGTTAGATCTGTCATTTTAAGCAGAACTAGCTCTTTTATTTATTTGTTTAAAGCTTTAGGGAAGACTTGTCATGCCCTACTTCATTTAAAATGATGAATATGATGGAACTGAAGGTGTTGTGATTCACGTTTAACCCTCGGAGGTCCCTTTAATAAATGCCACACGAAGGTCCCTAATGCATAAAAAATGTGCCAACAAAACTTCATATAGAAATATAATTATAATATTGCAAAAGTGTTAACATTTTTACATAAATTTCATCCTTGGCTTCAGTGCTCACAAGATAAAATACAATATTTGTGTTTTTTTTAGATTTAACCCCTTTAATGCCAGGTTATATAAAAAAATCTGCACTGAGAAAAAAAGCAAAAAAACAGTAAAAATGAAATCTTTTTTTGTGCTTTATGTCTAGAGGACTGGTTTTAGGGGTGAATTATCAGGGCTCTGGAGTGTCACAAATGACCATATAAACATTTTTTGTTTACCTTATATTTTTTATTTAGCATCAGATTTTCAGAAAAAGTCACATTTTGGTCCCTAATGGATAAAATTTGCACAAACAAAACTTGATATAGAAAGATAATTATAATATTACAAAAGTGTTAACATTTTTACATGAATTTCATCCTTGGCTTCAGTGCTCACATGATAAAATACAATATTTGTGTTTTTTTTAGATTTAACCCCTTTAATGCCAGGTTATATAAAAACTCTGCACTGAGAAAAAAAACAAAAAATGAAATCTTTTTTTGTGCTTTATGTCCAGAGGACTGGTTTTAGGGGTGAATTATCAGGGCTCTGGAGTGTCACAAATGAGCATATAAACATTTTTTGTTTACCTTATATTTTTTATTTAGCATCAGATTTTCAGAAAAAGTCACATTTTGGTCCCTAATGGATAAAATTTGCGCAAACAAAACTTGATATAGAAATATAATTATAATATTACAAAAGTGTTAACATTTTTACATGAATTTCATCCTTGGCTTCAGTGCTCACAAGAAAAAATACAATATTTGTG
>SSNR01000153.1:877866-889649 GCA_006937965.1 Callopanchax toddi
GGGGGGGGGGGGGGGGGGGGGGGTGATGACCAAAAAATTCTTAGCATGTCCAGACTCACCCCCCAGATATTCTACCTGCCCCCCTTAGTGGGGCTGGCTAGATCCGGCCCTGATGGCAACTGCTTTGCAGAAGCATTTATTGTATATTTGTATGCTTTTTTTTAAAGCAGTCAACCAGAGAATCTCTATTGTCAGTCCTAAGTTGTTGTTTTTTCTCATCCTAACGGGGAATAAAATCCATTTACTCCCTTCCAAGAAGTGGAAAAAGACACATTAGACTTAGTCAGTTTCTGCTACTTCATGACTTTTTTTACTTGTCTTTGGTTTTGATGTTCCCATTTTAATTAATAAGTATCAATGCATATGTGAAATCAAGTGTACTTTTGCTGTATTTTATCAAAGTAATCCCCAAGCTAGAGGGTCATCACCATTCACACAAACTCACTCCAGACCTCTTGGTATTTCAGCAGCAGCTTAGCTCCTCTACAGTGGAGAGTATATTGTATTGCTGGTTGCTAAAGGCCATGAGTAAATGGATCGGAGCCTCAAACGCTGCCCGTGGTTCTCATCTCTTTGCGACTGAAGCTCTTGTATCTCTGAAAGGTCATCTCTGCTTCTTGTTTATCAGTTTTTGTTGCCCGGTCATCACAATGCATCCCATAAATGGCAATTTCATACGGGGTAAATTTATGAGATTCAGATATTATTATTGCTATAAACTTATTCTGAACTTTCAAATAACATCCAATGCTACTTTCAATTTAGCAGTTTCTACACATTTGAAAAATGCTTACCTACTGCATTTGTCCCTTTCAGAGGAAAATATCTGAAGGAGTTTTAAGCAGCTATTTTGAGTTTCCAGGGCTTTTTAGTTGGCGTTTCTTGATGCCATCCATTAAAATGAGTCCATGAGAGAAACTGTCTGTCATTGCTGACAGCTCTCACCATGAAGTCTTATGGGGATTAGCTTCAGAGGGCTGAGAAGATCAGAACACTATGCATCAAGTCTGCAAGGATCCACATGAAGTCAAAACCTTTTGCAAAGAATTTTCTACAGTTTGCAGAGCTCTTTGAATTCTAATGGGGTCATTCAGAAACACGTGACTGTGGAAAGAAAAAAGGTCAGGTTATGAGTGCAGCCAACCTACGCCTTTCAGAAGAAGGATTCTGAACTTCTGGTCCTGGTTCTTGTTGTAGATGTTTGAGCTCTAATTCTGAAGGTTCTCCAGTTCTAAGCTTCTACTATACTGTAAGTTATAGTTTTATAAGCAGTTGTTGAGACATTTACATTTAGAGAGTTGTATTTGAACAAATTTAACCACCATTTTTCTGTCATCACCTGTGAGCTCTGAGTTTTTTTTTCCAGATTTAGAATAAAAGATGAAGTGGGGTTTTTTTGGCATCAGTTCTGTATGTAGTACATTATGGATGTTTCTTTAAAAAAAACACAATATACAGTATGTCAGTGAGGTGATTGTTTACTCTAAGGCTGTTGTTGGGTCTTGATGGTGCTCCTGTGTATTGTAGATTGTTCATATATTACTAGTGTGGCCTTCTAAAGATACGCAACTAACTACCAAATGTTATTTTTTTTATTATTTTAACATTACTTGACTTTCTAGTAACTTGTTATCCATGAGGCTATCACTACATTAGCTGTGTTGAAAGTTTTAGTAATGGAAGATTTCTGGGTTAATGATTTTATATAATTCTTTTAAAAGTATAAGTTGCATCTATTCAAACACTTTGAAGCCTAAACTATGTTATGGTCTAAATGTTTCACTATAACATTTAAATTCATAGTAAAAACAAATAGAAATGCATTGCTTTTTTAAGAAAAGTCAAATGAACAAATAGAAAAGTTTAATATATTTAAACTAGTAATCATTATCAAGCTAAGCAGGCTAACCTCCTGTTAGCCTATTAGCATCTACTTTTTGAGAGCTTTAGTCTTAAATCTACTAGTTTTATGAACATTTAAATGAGCACAGAATTCTGTGTTCTACAGGTTGCGCTGTCAAAACATTTCATATTTTTGTGTTGAATGTTTTACTTTTGTAGATGAAAATACCTTTATAAATACTGAACTTGAAACATATGTATGTTTCTTTTGTAAACACTTTTATGCTCCTAAGTAGATGGGTGGTTTGAAGAATGTGTGATGGCTGTTAAAAAATAATGTTACAAATTAATGTTTATAATATTTAGATACCCAGTTCTTGATGATTGTGTTCTGGCGTTGCTAGGTTAATCTTTAACTGATACTTGAAGAAGTAATCAAATGACTATCATCTATTTTCTTTACTTATTTGAATATTTGCCACATGTATACTTTATCATAATTTATTCAATGGGGATTATTGGGTATTTTTCCTGTTATTATCATAACCCAGTGTGTCTTGTAGTATAATCTGAGATGAGAAGTTCTCTTGGTGTACCCATCTCATACACTTATAAATATTAATAATAGCAGCTCAACACATGATAAGCATTAAGGAAAACTAACAACTACCTCTCCCTATCATTCAAAGAGAACCCTGCAGACGAAGAAGTAGAGCTTTTCATTAGTAAAAACTACTTGTGTGAAGAAATAAGAGATGATTGAAATTGATTTTTAAATTTTAAAGTGTTTTAGGAATTAATGATACAAACGTCTGGGGGAATTAAAAGTTCTGTGGATGTAGCCAAGGGTGACCGTTCATTGGAAGGAGTCAGCCAGGTGTGAGGGTTGTTATAAGACGCTCTCAGAGGCGTGCTGATTTCGTCAGCCAAGTCTGCTGACTCTAACACCTGCTACTTGTGGGATCTTTTTCTGCATAGCCTTTTTTGTTACCAAAAGACAGTGAAGGGAGAGAAAAAAGCAAGTCAAACAAAAGGATTAAAGCACATTCAGTGGTAAAGAAAGAGTAGGTGGTATAAATACACAAAGAAAATAAAGGAGTTATTTTAATCCCACGACTTTCAATGATGCGATGCTGTATCGCTTCCAGAAAGAACACAATCATTGTTGCATGTAGGCAGTGATGAGAAAAACATCGGCCATTTATTCTTGAGCTTTATTCAGACGAACGCTCTTGGCGTGACGGTGTCCATGCATGTGATGGTTATCATCCTGAATAATAATTTAAATTCCTCATTAAATAGGGAAGGTTTGACTGCCATGGATTCATGGAGGTGTTTATACACACACAAAACATGCTGTGCTCTCACAGAATCATGACTTATATTAAATTTAGATTTTTTTTTTCTTTCTTTGTCGTTTCAGGTCCCCTTTCAATGAGGTAACATGGACAAAGTGGTCATCTGTCTCCTGCTTCTGGGAACTGCACTTACAATGGTCCATGCATGTCCCAAATACTGTGTCTGCCAGAACCTCTCAGAGTCTCTGGGGACTTTGTGCCCATCCAAAGGTCTACTCTTTGTACCACCAGACATCGACCGTCGGACTGTAGAGCTCAGGCTTGGAGGCAATTTCATCCTCAAGATCACCACTCAGGATTTTGCCAACATGACGGGTCTGGTGGATCTCACTCTGTCCCGCAACACTATCGGCAGCATCCAGCCTTTCTCTTTTATTGACCTGGAGACGCTGAGATCCCTGCACCTGGATAGTAACCGGTTGACTGAACTGGGAGCAGATGACCTGAGAGGACTGATCAATCTGCAGCACCTGATTCTCAATAATAATCAGTTGAGTGAAATCTCAAATACAGCTTTTGATGACATATTACTGACATTGGAGGATTTGGATTTGTCTTATAACAACTTGCGCAGTGTGCCTTGGGAAGCCATCCGCAAGATGGTCAACCTGCATCAGATGAGTCTGGATCATAACCTCATCTCTTTCATCGCTGAGGGAACTTTTACAGATCTTGAAAAACTGGCTCGCTTGGACCTGACCTCCAACCGCCTCCAGAAGCTCCCTCCAGACCCCATCTTTGCACGCTCCCAAAGCAGTATGATCATGAGCACTCCTTATGCACCTCCACTCTCTCTAAGTTTTGGTGGAAATCCATTGCACTGCAACTGTGAGGTGCTTTGGCTACGAAGGCTGGACCGTGAGGATGATATGGAAACTTGTGCTTCTCCAACTAGTCTAAAGGGGCGTTACTTTTGGTTCGTTCGTGAGGAGGAATTTGTCTGTGAGCCCCCTTTGATCACTCAACATACACACAAACTGCTGGTGCTGGAGGGCCAAACAGCTAGCTTGCGTTGCAAAGCTGTTGGAGATCCAATGCCAACTGTGCATTGGGTTGCTCCAGATGATCGTTTGATCAGCAACTCCTCACGAGCAACTGTATACGAAAATGGCACCTTGGACATAGCAGTCACCACATCCAAGGACTATGGCATCTTTACTTGCATTGCTGCTAATGCTGCAGGGGAATCTACAGCATCTATTGAGCTATCAATCATTCAACTCCCCCACCTGACAAATGGTACAAATCGTACCACACAGTCCAAATCAGGACTTTCAGACATCACAAGCTCCACAAAGATAAGCAAAGGGGAGCCTAAACCTCCTCCAGAGAAGGTGGTGTCTGTATCCGAAGTGACTGCTGTCTCAGCTCTGGTTAAGTGGACTGTTAGCAAATCAACTCCAAAGGTCAAAATGTTTCAGCTTCAGTACAACTGCTCTGACGATGAAGTCCTCATTTACAGGTAAGAATGATTAATGGATCCCACTTACATCTGGAGTGAACTGAAGTTTTCTGTGTCAAAGAAGCTGTTAAAACTGTGGTGAAACATTTTTGCTTTAGAAAACTTTCAGCTCCATTTTTTGGAGTCGATTGCTAATTGTTTGCAGGATGGATATTAAGATCAGCATCCATCTTTCCTAATCCTTCTTGAGAGTTTTCCCTTTTTTTCTTAAACAGACCATTGCTGGTGATGCTGCTTTCACATTTTTTAGTTTATAAAAGTGAAAAGTTGAGGAGAAATCCTTGCCCTGAACCATTAATTAGAAATCCAAGAAGAAAAGGGATTATAAACTTCATTTTCATGTATCCCTCTTAAGCCGCTCAAGTCCGTAGAAGCGTGGGCTTTGGCGACTGTAGCTGGAGATCTTTGGGCTCTGTGAAATCAATTTCCTATTTCAAATGAAACACGAGAATGAAGCAACAGTCAACCATGATAATTGCTTGAAAATACAGAAAACAGTCTTGACGTTTAGGACAAAATTACCCGAGGTGGAATAAATAAAGACAACAAACAGATCCATGTTTTTGCCCTGAGTCCTGAATTTGAATCCTTAATTTACATGTGTTAACTCTAAAATGACTCTTTTTCTCGTTTTTGCACCGACTGACATCATATCATAGTAAATATGCTTTTTACTTCACAGCATTACGCCAGTATAAATATAAGATGCTTTTTGTCAAAAAAAAGTTAGAAGTGTCACACTTCTTAAACCCTGACAACTAATGAGGAATTTCTTGAACAAAGTCACATCCAATTATTTATTCTTCACAGTAGCCTTATTGCCTGTGCTTTCTGAGAGCTGTTAAATGAAAAATAACCCAGTGAATCTGAGATTATAACCAAACACTCTAATGAAGAAAGATATGACTTTGTCCAAACACTGTTGATGCATCTCACATCCAGGCAAACTCAATAATAAGCTTTTTATCTGATTTCCCCGCACGCACGCTCTGTGACAGGTTTCCACGGCAGACTGGAGAGGACAATTTGAATTTTTAGAACCTTGTTTCTTTCTGCCCGGTGACAACAAATTGGATGACTCATCCACATTTTCATTTACTAGAAACGACACTCAACACAGCTAAAGTGTTTCCCCGTCGAAGTTATTTCTTAAATGACATTTTTGATGTTATTGCCATTCAGTATTTATCACTAGCAATAAACAAGTGCATATATTTGTTCTGAATACTAGTTTGAGTCACATGTTTAAAAGCTTTTCCATCATTACAAGTCAATTGTGCAACGTTTAGAATGATTTATCTTTGCAGAAAAGCAATATAAAATTAATAATTATGTTTTGGGTAATGCGGAGCTTTTTTATTAGCTTAAAATGAGTATTTTATATTTTTAAAAATGATGTGCGTAAACATGCTCCCTTTTTCCAAGCCAAAGAATTACTCCCATTAACTGGTTCTCAATCTTCTGAGGCAGAAAAACACAATAAATCTCTGAGAAAACACTGATATTTATGGCTTTTAGAGAGCCCTCGGGTTTTAAAAGGCTGTTTTGAAGCAATAAGGCTTTCAGCTAAATATAGATATTTATTGAGGTGGAAAACGTGATTTATATTTTCACTGGTAAATGTTAAATTAGTGCTCATTAACCTTGAAGAATTTCATAGCAGAATACTGTATGTATGATCGCTTTAACTCACAGCCAAAAGACAAGCAATACCACATTGAATATTTCATCAACCACTGGAGGGATTCTCATCAAAATTTAAAAATCACAAAACTACAACTAAAACTTTTAGTCATCCTAAGTCAAGATGGACGCCACAGCCAACTGGTATTAACTAACTGATAACTGGCTATAACTGGGTCAAACTTACAGATAAAAAACTGAGATTTGGTGTGGTATTTTCTGAGGGTCATTCCAAGAAATCACACTGAACACTACCATTGTGTGATATGGTTTTTTTTTTGCCATTAACTTTTAGGTTCAACATTGTCTGTCTGTTATTGAAATATATCATGCATGTTTAAGAAAGAAAGTCTTAGAATGTAAATTTTGAAAGTGTAGCTGCAACTTTTGGAGGTCAACACCATTCAAGATGGCTGCAACAGCAAATTGACCTTATTAAATGGCTAAAGATCAGTTTATTTTACAGATAAAAAGCTACAAGTTGGTGTGTTGACTAACAACTCCAACACATTTTTGTGCATAATCTTGTGAAAGATGTGACCAAAATGACATCATCATTTCTTAACATAGTCTTAATTCAAGACTCCAACATAAAATAAATGCTAAGACTTTTAAGCGTTTTCATATAGGTAGTTATATACAATAAAATATGTTTACGCCTCAGGATATAGTTGGAAGCAGCAAGAACATTTTGATCTATGATTTAAAAAACACACCTTCAGTCTTCCTCTAACCTTCATCCCACACTTAAACCATGATGTTATTAAAAATCAATCAAACCCATGTAGCTGAGCTCAAACGCATGTGAAGCAAGATTCTTCCTGGTTATAGAAAGAGCCAGTTAGGTTGGAAAAACGAACAACAGCCACATTAATTCCTTCAGATGGATCAAAGGTTTCTGATGCGTTTTCTGCAGGAGGACTTCAAACAACCGATGAGCAAGTGAAAATGTATAACGTGCTGAGAAGGCCCATTTCCATACATATAACATTACAACCAGTAATGTTTCCAGCGTGTATTGCGTTTAATATACTGCTCAGGAATAGCTCATATACAATGAACTCTCTGAGCATCCATTAGCGCTGATTTAACAAGCAAGAAGTTTAATGTTGTATATTAATTGCCCGCCTGTGGCACCAGATCACGGACTAACATGATCTCTACAACCCCCTCGCTCCTCTGATGCATATTTTAGATGCACAGGTATAGTCAGCTTTCATCTGAGGGTGTAGATCTCATTAAGTATGATGTATAAGCTGTTCTAAAATGCACTTTTAAATGTCTTATATAACAAATAACTTGATGCTCAGATTAGGTTTTTCACTGGGTTTTTGTCATGTAGTTCAGTATCTCTGCTTGAAAGATTTTAGTCACTTTTAGGCTTTTTGTAGAACGTATCTAAAAAGTTTTTATTTTCTTTAATACGAACATTTTTATGACACGTGATCCAAACTGGGATAGAAAAGTGTGTTTTTTACAATTAATATTGGGATATTTCTGACATTTTGAAGTGTTTCTGTTTAAAAATTAAAACTAATTACTACTTTGACCAAACGTCCTCTTTTCCCCGGATATGTCCTCTTTTCACGTTCTGCCCAGGGCATCAAAATGTTTCACAGCTGAGCCAAGTGTCTTCTTTTTCAAAAACCTAAATATGGCCACCCTAACTTTACTAATTGTTCATACTTTCCTGGCAACCTGTTTGGAAAAAGGCATCAGGCATTAACTGTATTTCTCTAAAGAAGGGCCATTCAGAAAACTTTCTACAACAGTCAAATAATGATTTATAACTTTTACATGGAAACACAATTTAATGTGGCCAACGTATCACTAAGAGTGATGTTAGCCCCATTGTCACTACTCTGGATGTTTTGGGTAATTTTTACTGAAAGATAATTTTTTTCTATTTAAGTAAATGTTTTTGTACACATTGTGACAGAAACACTGAAATAATCCCACCATGCCACTAGGAGACAAAAGTGCCTACAATATCAATCAAAATACAAAGAACAAACATTTGCTCCCAAAAGTATTTTCCATGATACCATCTAACCCCCACCTCCTGTTCCTAACCTTGCATGCATCAGGATGAAGTGAAACATAGAATATAATGGGAATGTGCAAAGCGAGCCAGTAAATCAGGGTTTCTGAAAATCTATTTCAACTCAACATGGAGGCATCAACAACTTCTAAAAAAACCAACAAACCTTCACTTTGAAATCTGTTTTTCTCACCAAAATCTCAAGTTTGTGTGCAGACAGGAGGTGCAAATGCTGTGAGAAATCTGTTTTTAAAAACATCTTGTTTTGATTCAACTAGCTGGCACAGGTATTGTGCTCACTGACTTTGTTCATAGAGCAAAGCTTTAGATTTCTAAACAGGAGTGAAAAGCACAGACTCATTTTAAATAATGACAGTTTTCATTAGAAAAAATTGTGGGGAAATGAAACAATCTGAGGCTTTAGTTTTTTAAATAAACCTTTGATTCTCACACAAAACATTTGTTCACTCTGTTTTTTGTCTCGTGAGTTTTTCAGTTTTGCTTTGTGTTTACCCCAATAGTTGTTGAGGTCACTCAACAAAACCAGAATAAGTCCAGTCGTACATCGTTAAAAAGTAAAACTGATGCATATGTCGAACAAAAATGTTCATATTTGACAGTTACACGTGCAAAAACATGCTCTCCTACTACACCGCATTCGTTACCTTTTGGACGACTGACTTTCACTTTAAATTGACTTTCAGTCAAAAGCAGTGAGTCTCAATTAATCATTCATAATAAAACATCTGGAATAATAACAGACTTGAAACACATTAATACATGTTAAAGGGAACGTACAAGAGATTACATTTGGCCAAAACAATATTCAAAAAGTGGTCATTCGGTGCTTATCTCATTACCATTTGCTTCATGCATATCAAATGAGATATACTGGGAGCAATGAAGTCATCTTTCTGAATTACGCTCTGCATATAAATAGCTACTTAGCATGCTTATTTTTTGGAGGGCTACTTTTTTTGGCTCCTTCAGCCGAGCCGGCTAATTCAAATATGCTTTTGACATTTTACTACTTTAGCCGTGTCATTATTTCATATGAGAATATGTTTGCAATATTTTACCTTTCTTGTTCTGTTTCCAGGATGATTCCCAGGACTCATCGGGCCTTCGCGGTCACTAATCTGGTCCCGGGGATGCAGTATGACCTGTGTGTTCTGGCCATCTGGGACGACACTGCCACCACGCTCACCGCCACCAACATCGTTGGCTGTGTCCAGTTCATCACCAGGGATGAATACCCACAATGCCAGTCTCTTCACAGTGGATTCATGGGCGGCACCATGATTCTGGTCATTGGTGGCATCATTGTGGCCACGTTGTTAGTGTTCATCATCATCCTCATGGTCCGCTATAAGGTCACCAGTGGGATCCAAACGAGTAAATTACCCACTGTGAGTAACACATACTCACAGACCAACGGGGGAGTCAACCGCTTTAATGGCGCCCCACCACAGGTCAAGTCCACAGTGGTGGTCATGCGTGAGGAGATGGTTGAGTTCAAGTGTGGATCCCTCCAGAGCAGCCTCTCCTCGTCTTCATCGTCGTCTAACTCTCTAGAGAGCCAGACAGGAAGAGGGGCTGGCGATCGCTACAGTGTTCAGGGCAACGAATGCAGCACCTTGCCCAGCGGTAAGTTCAGGAGGCACGCGCATGGCACCAAAGCTCGACAAAGCTTGGATCACCTCTTAGGGGCCTTCACCTCACTGGAGCTGCGAAGTGCAGTGAAGGATCAACAGGGACCTTCAAGCTCCTCTCCTGCTCAGAACACCATGACGGCGGTGGCAGTGGTGCCACCATCTGATAAAGAGCCACTGCTTGGGAGGGCCGAGTCCACGACAATGCTGGGACGACTTCTAGGGTTTCCCCAGGAGGGTAAGCCTAAGAGGAGCCACTCGTTTGACATGGGTCATGTCGGGGCGGCACAGTGTCGCAGCAGCCAGCCACGCAGGATCAGTAACATCTGGACTAAGCGCAGTTTGTCTGTTAACGGGATGCTCCTGCAGTATGATGACAGTGAGGACGAGAAGCCCACTTTTGAGAGCTCTGAGTGGGTAATGGAGAGCACAGTTTGAGTAAAAACTTCAAGGTTCACGACCAATCTATAGATCTATATCACAAACTAAATAAACATGAGTCTAGGAGGAAGCTGTCTTTAGGTACTGTCTGGAGTCCATCTATGTGAATACTGTTGAAAAGACACACAAATCCTTAGAAAATTGTCCATATTCAGAACTCTCTGACACTTTTGCCTATATTTGAAAGATTTCCTTTTGAAATAACTGGAAAAAAATACCCATATGGACAAACTCCTGATCCTCAGTCAAGGGGAAAGATAAGATATTCAGAGTGGATTTATTATGACTTATCAAAGGACCTGAATACCAAGAGGATTTGCCTCAACTGTGATGAACTGGATCACGATGTTGTGGACTAAAGATTATATGGAACTACTCCAGCAGCGGAGAGAGAGAGAGAGAGAGAGGGACCACAGGAGCTAGTACAGTAGAAAATTAAAGTCATTTTTATTTTCATCTGGGTTTTTCTATCATTTTTACTATTTATTATTTTAAGTGATTCATCAGAAGCACATCTTTGTAATGAGGTTTTAGTTTCTTACACAGAACGTACCAATTCATGTTACCATTTTATACACGTTTAAGGGGAAAAAATATCCGAAATCACAAATAAACAATATGACATATGCCCTGGATATTACTACCACTGAACCACAGCTTGTATTTCTACCTCAGGTTATGCATATGAGGTTTGTTATAAGTGACAGTATCCAGTTTTAAATCACTATTTGCTTGTTCTCAAATCTTTTAAAGGGATTGTTTTCTTTTTTATTGAAGTGGGGTTGTGTTTTAGTTATGAGCAGTTAGTATCTTACCTGCAATAGACAGCAGTCAGAGTGATCTCAAGTTAGAGAACCAGGGAGAGGTTCTCATAAAGGAGTCGATTCTCAGAGCCAGATTAACTCACAACTGAATCTCTGCCAAACTGTGTGCCCTGAACTGCTACATCTGCTACAGTGTGAGTTAGCATAGCAAATGTGTTACTCAGTAGCTAAAACTGCTAGAAAAAATATTAAGTTATATATTGTAGAAATAAGCTCCAGAATATACCATGTTTCTACTAAATAATTAAACGAGGGACTCAAGGATTGACAGCATGAAATTTAATTGAATGTTGGTCCAATCTGTTTTTTGTTGTTCTGGTAGATTGCAATCTGGATCTCTCACTCAGAGTGAGTTAGTAATCTTAAACAGTTAACACAACAATATTGTAACAAGCAAGCATATATTTTTTTACATTATTAGGAATCCTGACTCAAAGCACATCTGGATTTCACTACATAGATACACATATATTGTCCCCC
>SSNR01000153.1:889659-942186 GCA_006937965.1 Callopanchax toddi
CCCCCCCCCCCCCCCCCCCCCACAACATTTCCCACTCATTATAAACTACTGTCTATTCCAGGATGAATAACCCCACTTCAAAAAAACCTAAACAATCTTTTTTTTTTAATAGCCAACAATCTCCAACCAGCCAAATACAGTATTTGTCCAGCTCTGTGAGTTATTGAATTATCTCCCCTTTGGTTAATGTAGTCCCTGTAGGCTAAAGGGGCATTGATGTAAACATTGTTTGCCTCGGAGTCCAGGTACAAGATACAATCAGCACATATTACCGCAGCCAAATGGTGTTTGAAATTCATCAAGTCCTCTTAATCATTTTGCCCAAAGCAGCCAACAGCATGACGTATCACTGGGCTGTGATTCTCTTCAGGCAACACAAACAAGAGAGCATGATAATCACTCATTTAGCCAGGTTAAATGGAGGAATTTGTCATTTATTGGCTGGATAAAGGTCAGTGTGCTGCTTATGATGGGATGCTAAATAGAAAAAATGAGAGAAGACTTAAATAGGAGCCAATAAAAATGTATTTCACCAGACTGCATAACACAGACTCCTTATTTTGGTTTATGCATTTTTTTCAAACAGGGCTGCAATGTTGCAGTACGATGAATTAGTCACTATTCAGATCACTGCCTCCAATCAGCTGCAACATCCCTGCATTTTAATGCCTTTCTCAGTATTCTGTGGGACTCTGCTACACTTCAAAAATGTTGAATGATCATTGATTTTGTTTTCTCCTACAGTAGATGTACTGTTCTGTATATTGGCATATTTTTTGTACAATATCTGGGTGAGAATGTAAAGGGGCGGGGTGGGGAATTGTGCAGTAGTACTTTTATTTTCATGTCAAGCAAACAGTGAGACGGTGTGTTACTGTGGTGTACCAACAAGGTCGTCGTTAGTTGGCTTACCGAAATGGGATTTTACATGGCGCCACAAGTGTGGAGGGAAGGAGAAGAAAATCCTAAAATGGTTGATTCACTCAGATGACTAAAGTGCCAATCTTTATGAAGCCAGTCTTGCTTTTATTTGCCTGCAGGTCAAAAGAGACGTTTTATATTGAAGCTGCAGAATTCAGTCTGACATTCCAATGAGGATTACATTTCTTTGCACATTTCTGACATTTTAAATCAGACATACTTTTATTAAAGCATATTGAATATTTATCCTATAAACTTGTCATACAAGTAATGTTATGAAGGACTGAAATGAACCTGAAATTTTACAGACATAAAGAAAACAAAAAGCCCACAGACAGAGGAAGCTACACCATATTTGTCCAAGAAATTCAAATATGTGAAACCAGACAATGTAATTGTTTGGATAACTTTTGGATTGCTCCCTAAAAATCATCACTGCACTAAAATCCTTGGTTTGATGTATTTTCTCCTAAACACAGTACCAGCATTTCACTACAGATTTATCCAAAACGTTCCAGGAGAATATCTGACAGAAGCTTGATGCCATATTCAGATGTATTCTGAGAGAAAACAGACTTCCCCAAAGTGTTTCCATTCTCCAGTTCTGTTTGACATGTAAAATAAGAGTCAAATCCCTCTTTACCATCAGTTTGGCATCAAACAAATCACCTCCCCCAGTAATTAATTTACCTGAATTTGCCATTCAAAAGAGGTTTGATTTAACTAGATGACTTAAGCTTTAGGTTTGATTTGTATTCAAAGTAAATTTAATATTGATTTTAAAATATTGCTGTTGTGATTTTGTTAATTTAGTCAGTGATTTCCCCACAATTTTCACTACAACTTATCCTAAAATCAAACTTTGTTTTATAGGACACCTGAAATCAACCATTTTAATAGAATTTAGTGGGGGGAGGATTAGAATCTTTATTTTTTGACCTAAAATTGCTCTCATATTTTTTCATGCATAAAAACATATTTATATCATATATATTTTCTTGCTGGTTATAAACACTGAAAAAACAAGGATTTTGTGTCATCCAACATCAAAGACATTTGCGCTGCTATGTTTGAGCAAACAGATATTTATGTAGATATTTTCATGAAATAAGAAGACATTTAAAAAGCAGGCTAATAAAATCAAACCCATCTTCGTGTTGAGGCTTCATTAGTGGTTTTTGTGTTAAAAGGTATTTTATTGATCTGTGTGAAGTGGCACCATGTAACATCCCTTAAAGTCTGCTAACTAACATTATAAATTTAAATGTGTATTTGACTTGACATAGACATGATTCTCACCTGAAGTTCTTTGACAAAAACAAGAAAAATAACTGTTTATGTGAAAACATTTTGCTACAAAAGAATATAAAATATTGATTAATTCCTATGAACCAAACTGGCTTCATTGTGTCTTCTTTTCTTGCAAAAACTAAATGTAAATGGTGTTGTTTTTTGAGTTGTATCCATCTTAGTTCAGAGGCTTTGCTTTGCTGTAGTTTCCCACAAAGCACAGGAGACCTTTGGAGTGTCCTCTTCTTCATCCTGCAGATGAGCTGAGGGTTTTCCTCCTGAGGTCCAGCTGCTGTAATCAGGCCAGTCGCTGCTGACTCACCTCAACACTGTCCTTATTACAAATCACCTGTACATGCAGCTCCTAGCCAGAGCCCGTAATAAGGCCCTAATTCATATAATCTGTTAGCGAAGGTGCTTACGGCAGCACAGAGTAAATATAATCTCTACAAGGTGCGAGCATTACATGATGAGACCGCGACGTGCACCTCACGACCGCTGGATGTCAAACACAGAAAAAGCTGTTATTATCAGGCTTTGTGCTGTCACGATCAGGGAGATGTGCAAATATAAGCTTTGAAAATACAAATTAAGGATGCATAATGGCAAGTCAGCAGACGAGCATGAGTCACACCTTCAGTACTTTGAAACACCCTAGCCTTTAACAAATCATTGTGTTTTTGCACCGTGTGGGTCTGTAAAACTTAAAAACAATTTCAATGTGTTCACTTAATCTGTCATATAATTGAAATTGAGCTTTTTCTTCAAGATATTAAGCTGATCATGAGGTCAAACTACAGCAGTTAAGTGCTAAATACTGTAAGGTCCTTTTCAAGCAGAAAATACATCAATAGCCCAAACACAGGCTGGATTTCATTATTTAAATATAGTTCTACGACTGCATCCAAATGTAATAAAAGACTTGGACTCTTGTAAATGTGATTTTGGATTTAAATGAGTTCTTCCTGGTCAAATAAAGGTTTAAATAAATAAACTGCAGACACAGCAGAGAACTAAAACACAATTGCTATCAAATTTAATTCTTTGTAAAAACAACAACAGCGACACGAGGAGGGGAGTGAACATTAAGGATATTAACCAGGTAATGATGTCCCCAGTGAAAGATTAGGGACTGAATAAAAATCTGTTCCATGCAGCAGATTTCTGTACCCAAACTTTACAACATAAATGTGATCTGTGCTGCTGCTGCAGTGATCAGCCTGCAGGGCAAAACCAATTTTCATTACAGGCATTGTTCTTTCTACCCTTATGGAGGAATGTCCTGTTTGTTTTGTGCCAAAGACTAAATATGCAATTTGCAGCCTTTGACACCTGGTTGATGATTTAATCATCATAAATGATGGGAGAATCATCATAACTTATTTTTTATGTTTTAATCTATTTGAGGAATAATGAATGAATGTGAATTACTTCACTTTTGAATAACACCATTTATCATGTCTCTGTTTTTGCTGATTGGTCTGCATCTTATTGCCATCATTTTTCCTAAAAGCAATGCGGTATATGAAGAACAAAAATGGACATGAGAAGCTAGACTGTGTGAACCCAATCCAGGTATGCACTGAACCCAAGTCTGATTCAGACACAGCTTCAGGAGGTGATAACATGACAGCACCTCTGGTTGAGTGCATGACAGAGCATCACATTTGGATCTGACATCAGCCCCTTCAATGCATCAATGATGAACTAACAAATTTCACAAGGCTCTGCTGTGCTTTATATTATAATGTCTGGTCAGTTGCTAGGATAGAGTTCACAACTTCTGCAAGGTTATTTTGTGGATTGAATTTTAAGTTCAAGATTAACCAAATGTGCACATCTGTGAATGTGCTTGGATCAGCAGAGCAGCTGTGCACAGATCAGTTTTAGGATTAAATCTAGACACTGGTTTACTTTCCGTCTTTACTTTTAACTATTAGATGAAAACTCCGCAAGCATATAGTTTTTAGAAGAATCCAATTTAAATTTATTAAGAAACGTTAACTCTTCTTCTGCTGTTATTCCTCCTGAGTGGTATTGATTCTGTATTGTGACACCTGCTATTTTAGATGGGAACTGCTGCAGCGACAGACCTAATGGTAACAAAACGCTGAAAGTGATCTTCCCCCTGATTATGTAGATCCACTTCCAGAAAGGGAAAACACTTTTGTGGGTTTTTATTATTTATATTCAGGGGTGCACACAATTTTTACATCGAGGTACTGAAAGGAAAACCTGCTGATGTTTGGTGTGCACCACATCTCCATGAGTTCGTCAGAGGGGATAAGCTGCTGCTGTGTGTGTGTGTGTGTGTGTGTGTGTGTGTGTGTGTGTGTGTGTGTGTGTGTGTGTGTGTAGCCAGTGCTGCGCGTGTTGCCGGAGCTGCTCGTGTGTGTTGGAGGTGTTGCACACGTGTGTCGGAGGTCCTGTGAGCGTGTGTGAGAAGTGTTGTGCATGTGTGAGTTAGATTAAGTTTAACTCCTGGTTAATTTTCCTAAATGAACACCACAGTGAGTACAGTAAGTTAAAAACACACAGGGCAAATGTTTTTGATAAACATAATTTTTCTGATGTCTCATAACAATATCAGCCAATCAATCCAAAACAATTAATATTCCCAGATGAAAATTAGAGGTTTAAATAACTCATTTATCAAAAAGTAATTTGTAAGGATCGAAAGGTCATGCAAAGGTCAAAATTTTTGTCTCTTTTAGCTGTGGGCAGGAAGGATCTTTGGACTGTGTTGCAGTGGATCTGAGGAAGCCTCTGATTGAAGTCTGACTTTTTCCACCCCTCCTCAAATCTAGACACTTTGAGTGAACTCATTAATATTTCGGATGCAGGTGAAAGCTCAGACAAGGCATGCGACATCACAGTTATCTCTCAAAAGGAAAAAAGTGCTATCTTCTGTGAAGAGGGACAGTGATAGATCAGATGGGCCATGATTAGGCTTTGTTTTACAGCATTTTGGTCGACTATGATGTTGTTTTTAAGGTGCTTTATATATAAAAAAGTATGATTGGTATATTGGCAAGATAGGTCAATTGCCAGCCAGGATGTCGAATGCATATGATGAACCTATGAAGACAATTAATGACAGGAACAACATCACACTCCTATCAGAGACTGGACTAAGCTGGGGTCCCATTGCCGTCACAAGTCAGCACGGTATCGTTCATGCAGACAAGCTGCGACTCAGGCTGCTGAGTTTCACTTTCATAGTGTTAGCTCCATCAGCTCGCTTGTAAAGCAGCGGGTAGCAACACCCAACCACCCCAGACCACATGTTGATGTGGCCCTTTAGGTTTTGTATTTGAATACCCCTGGGTAGTAGGTATTTCCCCTTCTGCCACTGCACTGATTCCTTCACTAGCTAGAGGCTGATGAGTACATAAGGGGTGCAGTACCTGGCTGGGGTATGTACTGTACATGGTGTGAGAACCAAGCATCAGTTCCTATTAGTCACTTGAGTATCTCATTGAAAAGTTGATGTGCACCCCTGTTCATAACAGTGTTTGAGGTGTCTCAGGTTCTGACCAGACACTCAATGTTTCAGTAATTGCTGTCAGAATAAGGAACTATTTGACTCTTAGTTTAACAGAAAAGTACTTCCATCACCTTCAATTTAGAATGCAATGCGTTGTCCCACCAGTCACAGTTCTGACCAGCCATAAACCAAAATTTTCATCTATTTTTCCTCATTTTAATAAAAAATGCATCTCCGTTAATCCATTTTATTAACCTCTTCATCACCTCCACCAGTCACAGGGCGAGAGGCAGGGGACCGGTTTGATTCCAGCTCCAGCTGGGTCACTTTGTCGTTGTGTACTTGGTCAAGACACTTCACCCACCTTACCTACTGGTGGTGGTTGGAGGGACCTGTCTAGTGCCGGTGTGTGACATCTAAGCCTCTGCAGTGTGCCCCAGGGCAGCTGTGGTTACAATGCAGCTGATCACCACCAGTGTGTGTGAATGGGTGATTAACTGTTCCGTTGCAGTGCTTTGGGGAGTTTAGAACTCTATATAAATACAGGCCGTTTACCATTTATTCACTATTATTTTGCATATAAAAATAGTTTTGATTATTCAAAAAAGTTACCATGTGATTTAAATATTTGGGAGAAATTTGGGATTAAACGGGTTAATAAAATATTTTATGAGCTTCAAATGATTCAAGTTTTAATAATAAAGATTTGCTTCTGAAGCTGGAGATGAAGTAAAATACTTTTCAAATGTTCTTGTAGGTTGCAGGTTGACTTTTAGCAGCATGTGAGACTCTTGTTTAGAGGGATTGAAAGGAGAACTTGCTGTAGGAGTGAAGACCTCACTTCTGATTGTAGAAATTGCCTCATTTTTGTTATTTCCTTGTTCACCCAGGATAAAAACACGCCTGTAATGCTTGGCTGCAATTAGAATAAAAAAACAGAACAAATACATCGGCTTCAAGGACACCACAGGGTTCTACAGTATTCCTCTGGCTGTCCGGCTGAGTTTTTCTCAACAGGTCTACTTTATTCTGGAAATAGGATTTGCACATTTGATCTTTTATTTCAACTTTAATCTCAACATTTCAAATTGACTCAAAAACTGGGAAACAA
The DNA here is from genome assembly GCA_006937965.1 of Callopanchax toddi. Taxonomy (NCBI): domain Eukaryota; kingdom Metazoa; phylum Chordata; class Actinopteri; order Cyprinodontiformes; family Nothobranchiidae; genus Callopanchax; species Callopanchax toddi. The sequence continues at coordinate 896,469 of SSNR01000153.1, forward strand.
AACAGAAAATCTTCATCTTTATTTCTGAGTTGCCCTAACTCTATCATAAATATGCACAGAATACCAACATGGGTTTTGCTAGCCATACTCTTTTTAAGTGTGCTGCTTACTGGGAGCACTCATACTAATCATCTTTCTCCTCTTTCATCTCTGACCTTCAGTGTTTTATTCCAAAAATCTATAACCAGTGTTTATTTTAGCAGGGCACTCACCCCTTTTAGGTTCCCTGAGGTTGTTTTTTTTTTTTTTTTTTTTTTTTTTTTTTTTTTACTTTATTGCAGCTTTTGCTCACCAGCAGCCCTGCAGTGAGTCTATCCATGATCTTTTATGCCTGAACACGGCTTGCAGCTAGTCGAGTTTGTTTAAAAGCTCAGCAAACTGTTGGAGGTCATGGCACAAAGTTTGCAGCAGGGGAGAGTGGAGAGAGGGGGGTCTCATATTCCCATTAAAAGTGGGTGTCGGTTACAAAGAGCTCTGTGAAAGCTGCTCTTATCTATCATCTGCAGCCTCATCACCACATTCATGGGGATTCTTTGTTTCCAGAATGCTGCATTAATATCCAGAATATTAGGAAACTCACCGTGGGGTTGTTTGTTCAGCGACAAAGTTGTCCAGACAGAGATAACTTTGAAATAAGAGCCTGCCAGATGTTATTTAGTCGTCCCTCAGTGTTCTCACTCTTGATGTACCGGTAATAAGCAATTAGGTGATACCTGCTGGATGGTGTAATATTGTGTCTGGATTTTAAAAAATGCTCTTCAGGATGGAAAAGAAAATGCAATTTAGACATCACATTATTAGGTTTACCGTCATTCATAAAGTTTCTTTCTGGGGTGTCACGTATTTTAAACTAATAATCCACTTCTGATGTATTCAGATCTGCTAATATTAAGAAATAATGCAAAAGTGTCTTCTTACGTTCACTCAGACAAATAGGGCTGCACAATATATGAGAAGATTATTACAATATCAACGTATGAAATATCAATATTGCAAAGGTCTGCATACACAGTCTGCATTCTAATGAGATATATCTGACCAATCAGATAGGCTCGAAGCCAATGTCTGATGTATCTCAAGTTATTGCAAGGTTTCCAAGTATCAAGTACTGGGCCGCCTGTCAATGCTTTGGGATGGGGGAGGGGCTCACAGCAGCATCAGCTGAGAACAGAAAAAATGACACGTGATTCATGTCAGAGACTCTAAAAGTCTCCAATAACACCATAAAGGTCTTTAATTCATCACTATTGTAGAGTTACTTGTATCACTGGGCTGCATGGTGGTGCAGTTGATAGCACTGCTGCTGCTGCAAGAAGGTTGCAGCAGGTGTGATTCCCGGGTGCATCCTATGTTTGTGGAGTTTGCATGATTTCCTGGGTTTCCTCTAGGATTGAGCGATACCAACATTTTTCCATTTGATATGATACCATTCATTGCTGGAACCTTTTCATCAATACTGATGCCAATACTTTACCCCTTTCAAAGAAAAGCACACACCTGCTCAGTGTTCATTAACCTCTAGACCTGGGAGCTCACCCAAGGAGGGGCGGAGCTGCACTTCCAACAAGAAAACTTGCTCCAAAAACACACTTACTGTAATCTTTACTAATACAAGTTGTATAAAGGGACGAGATTCAACAAAAGGACTTAGCCTTTGGTTCTGACATCTGATAGGCTGTCATAACCATGTGACATGGAAGGCCATATTAAATACACCAAGACTGGTTTTCACATTGCCAAAGCAAAATGATTGTGAACTCCAGGTTTAAAATGAGCTGCAATAAAGTGGAGAGCTTTTCCCCACTTAGTAGCTGCTAGTGGGGGAATTTTGACTCCTTATATTTTAATCAAGTGTGCACAGAACTAAAAAGAAATAAAGAATGGAATACATATATTACTTAATTTTCACAGCAGTTCATGTGACATTATTTTAAAGAATGTTATCAGTTTAGTATCACATGCTTATTTGGGCAGAAACTTTCAGAAATCCCTGCTGGACTTGACTGGATGCTTTTAAAGAAACATACAATTCCACATATATGATGTGAAATTGATGGAGGTGAATTTTCCTTTTGTTTGTTTTGGCTGCATTCAAACTACCGTAGTTGTTAGCTCATCAGTCCTGAAGGACATGAAAACTACTTCTTCAAACAGAGGCCATTTAGGAAATTATCTACAGTGGTTAAGACGTGAATTGTTCACAACTTTTGCCCAGAAACACACTTAAAGCAGCAATGTGTAGTATTTTTCTATGTATCAAAGTTTTCTAAATGTTTTAAATGATATTTCAGGTCTAAACTATGATCTATGGGTTGAGTTCCACAACATCTGTCATTTTGATGAAGACCCTCCTTCATATATACAGTAGACCCCTATAGACCCCTTATTAGCATTATCAGCATTATTTCTGGCCGGCAAACTTTTTCAGCCAAAAAAAATTCAAATTTCTGCAGTGTCAGCTGTCAGTCAACGTGCACGCGCTTCTAGCAAACCTGTAGCAGTAGGGGGCGCTCTCATACAGGACAGTGTCTTTCTCTGTACAGTCTCAGTCGACACGGAGGAGCCAGTCAGAGCACATTTCTACTAAAACGTTATCCATTCCCCAGCTGCTGAGGGATTTATTGTTATTTTTAAACATTTCACCTCACAGAATGACAAGGCTTGCCAAGGATACGTGTTTATTTTGGTCAAGAAGTTAATTCAGGGCCGAGTCATTTTCGTGTTCATCTTCAGAGTACCGTGGCAGCTCGCTGCTACAGAGCAACTTATCAGAAGCACAGCAGGGACAGACGGCTCAGACCTTCGTACAGTGTGGAAACATGATTTGTGAACTGTGAGTGACTAACCCTACAATGTAACCGTAGTTTGAGCAGGAGTTGCACAGTTTATGCCCAGCTTACAGACCAAAGTAATGTGCCATGTGCACGCGACCGCATGCGCGTGTCGAGGTGTTTTGACTGCAATTTTGCTGAAATGCTCCACAATGCTAGCCTAGTGAACTAGACCGTCATTTCTTCTCTGCAGAATTTGGTCTAGCCACGCTCTTTGGAACCTCTGCAGCCCACTGATTGGTCCGGTCAGTCTCATACCGGGCCAATCACAACGCTTAAACAGGGTGGAGGGCGGGATTAACCGATGACGTCAGAGCTCTGACTCTGAATTTAAACAATCATGGCGGGAGCCGCGTTCATTTGAAACGTCTTTATTATCAACTTTAGACGATTTAGAATTGAGCTTTTCTCTAAGACCTGAACAGATAGATGCACTCAAGTCTTTTATTATGAAAGAGGATTTATTCACCACTTTGCCGACGGGACACTGCAAATCTACCAGCTGGTTCCTGTTTTTGCTAAATGGGTCTAGCGCTATCCAATAGCATGTGCAAATGGTTTGATTGACAACCATTGATCCCGCCCCTATGAATGCGTTGTTTCAGTGGACCGTGGCCAGACTACTGTATCTACATATATAGTCTGGTTTACCAGGCTATCACAATGCGGCTTTAAAATAGTTTTAAAGAACTGTTAAAACATACGGTACTTATCATGTTAGAAGTCAATAAAAAACAATATGGTTTCTTGTTTCCATCTAGTACCAGAATTTGTATTAAATGGGGGGAAAAAAACACAAAAAAACAGTACTGTGTAATTTAATATAAAAGCCATTAGTCCACATAAAACCACATTAGGTGCTGAAACATTCTTTGCATGAAAACATGTATTCTGTATAGAATCACAGTCAAGTATTTAGAATACTTCAAAGTACAAGCGCTTCAGATTCTCTATTATTACATAAGTCAAGCATTACTCACCAGATGTGACACCTCATTAGAAGAAAATACCACTGTGTAATGGTGCGCTGTCTGTAATACCATCAGTTTTATTACATTTGAATTTGTATCCTGGGGCAAATTTTCTCTTTATGTTACACAGATTGTTCAATGAATTTGACTCTTTTATTTCTAGTTCAATTATTTAAAGTTTCAACCTTGTAGAAGAGGCTTCATTCTGGTGATTGATGGACTTTCCCTCCAATTTAAAATGGAGTTTCTCCAAACTTTACTTGCAAATGAACGAAGCTCAGTTTCCAAAATGTCCCTTTGCAACACCTCTCCACCTGAATCGATTCTCCTTCCACGATCTCCAGCCTTTCATCTGTCAGCTCAAGGACTCCTGCAGAAGTCTGAGTTTGACCTTATATGCGTTGAAAGATTCTGACGCTGAATCTCCTCCGTCTGCTGTCGATAGCTCTGCTCAGAGAGCGTGTCGATACTCGCTGCTGCATGTTAAAGCAGAAAGAGAAGGGTTGAAGCTCAGGAGTAAATCTGCGAGTCACATTTTTATCAGCAACTTAAAAGTCTGTGTGCAGAAATGTTTATCTTTTAGTTGTCATTTGACAGGTAATCATTACAATCAGGACTACAGAAATGCTCAGGTGTATTTTTGTTTACTGTCTCTCTGCAGGGGAGGATTAAGTAAAGGTTTCATTCTATCCATGCATCAGGGGGCAAAAAGCTTCAGGAAAGAAGGCAGGAACATAATTTATGACAGTTTTATTTTGTGAGATGCCGACAGGACATAATGCAAAAGAGATAACCCTTTAATGTTTTCTTCGTTTTTATTGTTGTTACTGTGTCACTAATTCTTTGTCAGGATAAAATATGAACCACTGAGAGGGGATTGCTGGGTGACATTGCAAGCTTGCAAACTGACCTGCCAGAATCTCAAGCTGCTTCATGAAAAATAAATATCCTTCCAGGTTTTATTTAAATGAAAAAAGTAATTTTATGTATTGATTCATGACAGAGCAGCACCTCAAACAGCGAGCACAGCATAATAAAGCTCAGTGCGACATCTGAGGCACAGCAGGACGCATCCCAGCAGCTTACCTCAGCTCACCTCTTTGTAGAACATTGTGTAAATGTCGTTGGGTAAATAGAGCGAAGAAGGCGTTTGGAACTATAAACCATTTCTCTTCCTGGTTCCTGCCGTCAGCACGGTGGCATCCGTTGGGGTGTCATCCAGCTGTTTGGGATGACAAATGGAACCAAACCTCTGCATCCAACTGTAGCAGGTATATATTATAAACTTGTTTGCTGATCTTATGCATAAACATTGAGATTTTCCATCAACAGGCGGCATTGTGAATATTTTATGGTGTGCTTTAAAGTTGTAAAAGCTCCTGGAAATAAGTTCCATCCACAAGCTGATTTACTCGTAATCCCATTTTCTCAGGCCTACCTGAAAGGTAAGCAGTCATCCTTACAGGTTATATCTGTTTTGTTTGCTTTTGCACCAAGTGAAAATTGGATGGAGACCTGCGCTGCCTCAGATTTATTCTGGTGTTTGCACATATTTTTCAGAAATGAAATAAGGGGCAGAAAAGATGAATTTCAAGCTCGGTGTTTGCAGTGGGCTCGGTGGAAGGAGACGAGATATAAACAACAATCTGTCATTGTGTTGTTGATTCTGTTTTTATTTCAGTTTGATATGTTTTCTTAACTGTACATAAATAAAATTTACCATAAGCTTCTCTCCTTACTGTGATGAAATCTGGTCTGGTAGTCTCAGTTTACTTTAGTAGAAGAGGCACACAAGTTTCTGATAAATCCAGTGTCTGTATGGATGTTGGATTCTTGCACTATTGCATTTTTTTTTTCAAAAAAAGGGAAACTGAAAAATAATAAAAATTTTCTAAATATTTTTTAGAACAATTGTTTTAACATCAATTTTTAAAATTATTTTAATTATTAATTGTTCAAACTAATATTAGTTTTTAGTTTATGAAGTCCTACGGATCCCAAATTGCTAGGTGAAATAAAAAAATGCAGATCAAACAAAAGCTCCCAGGAGGTTAATTATGAATATGATTCAAAGTACTGGCATGAACATTTTAGATTGTGGTCATCAGTTCAAACCGTTCCCTCGCTCCGCTCTTACCTCTTACCAATAAATGCTGCAGGAAAGAGTGGAAGTAAAAACCTACCTGTGCCTTTTATAGACTCAACACAACGCAGGTGTGAATCAATCAGCTAATCAAGCTGAGACTGGAAACACCACACCTAAGAATACAGGATGTAACAACACTTTTTGCAAACCAGGAGCCACCAGCAAAAAGAAAATCACAGCAACCACTAAAGGGAGACTGACCCCTGGACCAGGAGCCTCAGGACATATGTCGAAATCTGCTAAAGTTGTAGTTCCAGACCTGCCAACCTTGTCAAAATATTTTGAGTACCACTTGTGATGACCACACACACATTTACTTATTACGTATTTCCTTTTCTCAATTTTCACACAAACACATTTCAGCTAGGGTGACCAGATGTCCCGTTTTTGTGCGGGATTGTCCCGCATTTACCTTCATTTTCACACGTCCCACAAATTGAGACACTGTCCGGTATTGTTATCTTAACCCTTTAACACCAAGCGCGTCCTCGTCAACACATTTCTGCACTCTGCAATGGTTTGTGCTATAAAATATTTCAACGGTTCTTGAAATAGGAAAAGTTGTTCTTTCAGGTCAGCATAGTGTTATTACCGTTATTTTCATTCTGCGGTTACATTAGACCCAAGAAGAAGAAATGAGTCACAGAGAGCAAAAACGGAGGATAAAAGAGCAATTGAGCCGTGGCTGGCATTTGTGTGGGAGACCGGGGTTCAAATCCCAGCCTGGGCAGGTGTCAAAATTATAGTTTATCTTTCCTTAAGAAGATAAATAATTGATCAATTGTTATTATTTTTTTAGTTGATAATCTGCATATGCATTGAATTTGTGTATTCTAAAGTACAATGTTTAAATTTTGAAAATTCTTTAGTGCTTAACATGTCCCACATTGTCCTCACCAACATGCTCTTGTCCCACATTATGTTGGTTTGGATCTGGTCATCCTAATTTCAGCTTGGCCAAAATATCCCAATAAATGCTTTCAACAACCTGTTTACTTCAGCTAAAAATCCAAAAATTACCATAAAACTATCTGCTTATTTGAAACACTTGTAAGTAAAATCTGTCTGGAGGGTTTGCTTGGATTCAGCCTTTATAATTTTGGTTTCTTCAGCTCCTAAAATCATTTAATGTGTTTTTGTGTGAATTTATGCAGCCATCTTTACCAGGAATTACTGGATGGGGGAAAAGTACTATTACTTCAGGTATGTCAGAAATGAAATGAATCTGTTAAACACACATTTATTTTTACCAGGAAGATTAAAATAACTTAAAATGAAAAGGTACTGTATAACTGTCAAACAATGAATACATTAGGGATCATATTGTATTTTTTAAACTTATTTTTCATTTACTCATGCATTAAACTGATTTAACAATGTTCTGAAAGAAAACAAAGATCAGGGAAAATTGTGTTCTACCAGGATCAGGTCCACGGTAGTTTTTGACCATTTTCAAACAGTTGTGCCTGTCTACAATAAAATCTGTAAAAGTCAGCCAAATTTGCACACTAATGCACCTCATATCTACAATCTTCCCTTTGTTCCTTGTAAGATAATCACTGTCTCTGGTTACAGATTTCTGTTATCTTCTTTGTTGTGTCTAGATTTCATCAGGATTTTTCTGCTTTGCTTGCAGAAATGTAACATTATCTGAGTTTTTGCAACCAAAGGTGCACATTTTTCTCATTATACTATTGCTGCTTCATTTTCAAGAGCTCGTGTTATTACTCAATGCTTTTGTATAATCAAAATGCTGACTAATGCTGTGTATGTCCTTTTTTAGCATCTTGAAGGCACGCACAAATAAAAGTGCAAATATTCCTCCAGTGTCCCAGAAATGATCATTTATGACATACATGATACATAAATTTTATGTGAATACAGCTGATAAAACTCCCAATAATAACTGTTTATTTCTTTAGGCATAAAAAAAGTCCCAAGATGAATGGCCTACATATGCTGTCTTGTGTTTTCAGCATTGCATTACACAGAAGTCCCTCCAGTTTCTGCATTAAAGTCTTACTGCATTCAATAAAAAATCACGTCACTGGGGTCTACACAAATAATCCTCCAAACATAGGAAGAGCTTTCAGCAAACAAAATGCTGTGATTTTCCAGAACACTCAAGGGTTGAGTTTTGAGCTAAAAATGTCTCCTGAAAGATTTACCTGCAGATGGAAACATCTCTCTTTAAAGACAAAATGAGCACAAACAGTGGCTGGCCAGTGTGCATCCTTGTTCCTAGATTATTCAGATCTGCCAGTCCCCCGAGATATTATCAGGCGTTTGAATAGTCTTCTAGATATAAGCAATGTGGTTCAAAGAAAGAACTGCCTTCATTCCAGTGTCCTGAAAGCATACCCTCCGGTTAGGTCTGAAATCCCTCTGGACAGCCCAGGAAAACTGCTGAGACACACAAAGGATAAATTAGAGAAAATTGACACAATTACTGTATCAAGGCTAGCAGAGACTCACTGTGGAAGGCTTACCACATTTAACAACATAGAAAGAACCCCTCACAATCTTGTTCATTCTTTAATACCTGAAGATTACAGCCCAGGTCACAAAATGTTGAGATACTGTCCATGTCTTTATCAGAGGTTAGTCCTCTTTTAAATTTACAGTTGTTTTCAGAGACTCATATTAATTACTAATGTTAAATACCCCCAAAAATAGTTTTACTAACCAAAAATATGATGCAAAAAGCCCTACATGCTGTAATGTGAAGAATGAAATTACCAGAACAGGGTGAGCCTTTGAAAACAGCTGTAAAGTTAAAGGAAGGCAAACCTCTGCTGAAGTCCTGACAGATCAATGTGTGTTAATATTGTTTAATTAGACATGTTTCATATTGGTAAGTATCAAACATCAAAGGTTGATTTACATTCTGAAACCTGGAGGTAAACTTTATCAGAAACTGCTGAACTGATCTAATGTTTCAATTTAGTTTAGCATTGTTCTTCTAGTTTAGTAACTTATTCACAGGTATTTAAATGCTTTGGCCAACATTAGCCTCTTTACCTGCCTAAATGTCATTCTGCTCATATAAACCAAGCTGTTAAAATGAGCTCAGCTTATCTGGTCTGTTGTTCTTGGGTTTGTGACTCAGGTCTGCTGGGGTTTTGAGGTCATTTTTAAGAGGTTTAATATTTCTTGTTAGTAACAGCTGATCCAAACAGTGGATCAGGGAGAGTCAAGTTTAACTGTCTTTACAAACCCTGCCTCTGTTTGAATTCTAGACTAGAAGTGTCAGGATTCTTCAGCCTCATGTTCAAACTGAAGACAGTAAAATCTTCACAGAGCATTAAACCTACAGGCTGTTGGTTTAAGCTAAGAGTTGAAGCTGTTGGCCTCTGTCAGACATCCTAACAACCCCACTGGACCGACAAGCGGGTCGTGTATTCTCATCTGGACCTTTGGCTTATTTAAATGACTACCCCTGATATAGCATATAAAACTAACCTATTTAACCTAGAAATCTAGCATAAGATTAATTGAGTATATCTACAAAATATACATATACAAAATGTATACTCTATACAAAAATGTTTATAAGCTCAATTATGAACGTGATTTTTCCATCATCTGTCACGGTTTGGGGTTTTCAGTGTTTTTGTGATCATTTACCATATTGACCCGAATATAAGACGAGGTTTTTTTCATTGAAAATAATGTGGAAAAAGGGGGGTTGTCTTATAATCATGGCCTAGTTTTTTGGGAGGTCATTACACAACCAAACCAACAGAGGGCGCAGGCTTCTGGTCAAAGCTGCAGCAGCAGGAAGCAGCTCAGATCGCGACTGGTCCTGGTTCCGGACCAGCTCAAAGTTACAGGCCCATGGGGATTAAAATTCTCAATGACCAGTGTAGTCAAGTTCACTTCCAGAACCTGGGAAAGTTCAGCAGCTTTCAGAAGCTCAGCACGGGCTTTTGTTAGGTGAGCACTCAGCGGCTCGCATCACACTCGTCTCCTCCCTCCTCGTCGTGTTTTTCTTTACCTGACTCTCGCCTCAGCCTGTCTGTCTGTCTGTTTACTTCGGCACGTCTGTCTCACATCTCAGCTTTTATTAGCACTACATACACAGAGAGAGAGAGAGAGAGAGAGAGAGAGAGAGAGAGAGAGAGAGAGAGAGAGAGAGAGAGAGAGAGAGAGAGAGAGAGAGAGAGAGAGAGAGAGAGAGAGAGAGAGAGAGAGAGAGGGAGAGAGAGAGAGAGAGGGACTGAGACAAGGCAGCGCGCTATAAGATAGAGAGAGAAAGAGAACAGAATGGTTTTCTCCTTTTTTCCAATTGACTGAAATACATAGCGATGGAGAACTTTAACCCCTAATTAATAGACAAATATTAAAGCAGTCTGTAGCTACGGTTTTATTTTAACAGTATTCTCAAAATTTCAATAAAAATAGTTTCTTTAACAAGTGAATTGTCTTTTTTCTGAAGACCAGTCTTGAAAAGGGGGGTTGTCTTATAATCGGGGTCGTCCTATATATTGTCTAACTCTTAATTTCCGATACCGATATAAACCGATACAGATATAAGCGTGGTAGCCCTCATTAAAAAAAAAGACAATCACAGTATTTAATGCAATGTGTGCCAAATAAATAAAAATATCTCAAAAGCTATACATCAGATTTGTTATATTTTGACATTTTGGGAGAGAGGAGAAGTAGCTGAACAGTTTGATGTATAATATGTGCATGGTATGTGTAGCATTTTGAAATAACTATTTGTTATTTTAACTACACCCTCTGTAAATTCACTAATAAGTTTTGGAAGTTTTATATGGAGAAAATATCTCCAATACTATCACTTATATTCAGTGTTTACAGGAATTATCTAGGTTCTTTGAAAGAGTACAGTGAATTGAAATACCTTATTAATAACGTGAACTGAGACCAGATAAGGATTGAACAACCATTTAATTTGAAAAACCTAAGAACACAGACAGATAAGACAGTTTGAAAGTTTGATGTAAACACAATTAATATTCTTAAACATGTTGAGGATGTTAAAGATAGGTTAATTGTGAGTTTTAACGGACCGTAGCATATGTTTTAATGACTAGGGAAGTTAGTTAATTTAGTTAACCTAGTTGTGACTTTAAGAGTCATTTAGGCTAATTTGAGTTTGGAATGGGATTTAGTTTTGGCTTAATTTAGTTTGGAAGAATTAAGCTTTATCAAAGCAAACCTCTCGATCAGAAAGTAGTGTTCGCTCACTGACAGGTGGACGCTCCTGGATCTGGCAGGCGTTGGTTTCTCCACGAGCTGAGGCTGGAGTCCCCAGACTCGGAGTGGTGGTCCTGGAAGGCGTGGCCGCCGAGGACCTCGCCGGACAGTCCGTGGATACGTCCGGATCAGCAAGGGAGGCATTTCAGCAGGCATGCTGAAGTCATTTCTGATCTTCTCCCGTGGTGAGGGAGAGGCTGAGAGGCCTTGTGCAAAGCTGATAAAGGTTCAGCTAAGATAGCAGCATAGCAGCTCCAACTGCATTCAGGCTGTAGCTCAGACCAAGACTGAGACTGTATGAAGACTCGACAAGACAAGACAAGACTAGCAAGACAAGACTGACTCGTACCGGAACTGAGTATTAGTTTTGAGACGAGTTATCTTAAATTTAACCAATCAGAAGATGTTAAGTGTACTAATCAGAACTGAGTTAGGGGAGTTGTGAATCGTTCTGATTGGACAAGGGACTGGTGGGGAGTTACCAAGTCACATGACTTCCGCCCGTTAAGACTCACATTATAATGTAGAAAATGCATGAAAATAGCAGAGAAGCATTATAACACTTTGGGTGTGAGTGTGTGGGTGACCCTGAGCAGAAACACTACAAGAGAATGTTCTGTAAACAAGAGATTACAGTTGGAACACCAGTCTGTGGTGTTACAGAAAAGACTTCTTTACAGAGAGTGTTTTATTAGACCAGTTAGTGTCCAGTTAAGGTCATCTGGGAGATGGACACCTGAAAGTGGACAGTAGGACACCTGTAGGGATCTTGATTCAGGTTAAAACATAATCCAAGAGTGATTGTATTCCAAGTTATTGGGAAAAAGATGGATTATTGTTGTGATGGTCAACAGAGGTCAAAGGTCAGAGGATGTAGCCTATTTGGTGAGGCTACATATGTAAAGGTCATGTGTGTCATCATTACAAAAACCGATACCAATATTTACCAATATTACATTTTAATGCCAATATCGGCCGATATTATCGGTAGACCGATACCGATTCTCATCCCTAATTATTAATATTAAATACTTTTTCACAGCACTGTAGGAAGCTAGCGATACCAAGCTAAGTTTAAAAACATAATTGGGCCAAACAATTTTTTCACAATTAAATAATGATCACGTGGGAAATGTTCCTGTTTTGTTCTTCATTCATTGTCAAAAATGTCCACCAACAATGAGGCTATGTAGCATCCTGAAGTAGTAAATAATGAACATGAAGGATGTGTCTGCAGCACAAATTGTTTTAGATATTTCCTTTTTTTTGCAACATGTCAAGTTGTTTGCAGCCACCCAATGAAACAGACACAATGAAAAGAAAATGCACTAATTTTAATAGTTTTACTGATGTTTTTGTTCTGAGTATCAGGCATCTACAACTATTCAGAATAAAAAATTCATCCACACTAGTTTAATATGTATTTTATGCACTGAGTCAAAACAATGAGTGAAGAAGTTTTTGTTGGAGGGGAAAACAACGCTCTTCACAAACTTATCTTGAACTCTAGAATCCAGCTGTTCATGGATTTTTTTTTCCTGCCTTGTTCAATGTTTAGTTATGGATTGGCTGCACTAATGTCCCACATTAGAATGAGCATCACACATCTGTCTTTACTCTTTTCTCCAACCGGTCCCAGGCAATGGATCATGCTGGGAAGACGGCAAGCAGAGCTGAAACCACAGGGGTCCACGGGACATCAAGTGTCTTTATTGTAAAGGATTGTCCCACAGCAGCCCCCCTGCATAGAGCTTCTGTCAGCAGATGTACTTGTGGCGTCTCTGTTTTTCAAAGCAACTTCTTCCTCTGCCAGTTGGCAATGATGCATAAAAAAAGTGAGAATTTCTAATACAACGTATTCACTTTTCTCCATACCAAAAGGAACTGGCCACATTATGGATTTTAAAATATTTGCAAAAGCAGAATGTTCTGGGATAAATGAGAGAAGATAAATTATGTTGACTAAGAGGAAGCATTTGCTAGTCAATAAACAATCTGACACATTTACTCTGATGTTTTATAAATGTGTATGATTACAAATGTGGCAAAATTGGATTGAGAATAGAACAATTAGCATTTGCTGACAATCTGCATTTGTAAAATTCGTTTATCGGCAGTTGTTTTTTAATATTTCAACTAGCAAGATTCTGGGTTTGCACATTTCTGCCAGTTTGTTTGTTCATTTTTCACAGAAGATTTTGGATTCCAAACTTGTACAAATCTGTTGCCTCAGTAAATTATATTTAGTGCTTTTTAAGTCTGACTTTATACAAAACAGTGAAGAAGAACACTTTATTGGACAGCCAGTTCTGCATAGTTAAAGCCAATTGTCCCGTTTTTATAAAACCCAAGAGGATGTAAATTAGTTCAACTCAACCAGCTACAGCAACAAAATGATGTTGCACGTTTATTCATCAGCCATTATAACCCAATAATAGGTCGTTTTCTGCAGGAAAGCATGTTTGCACATTGTATTTTGGTAATATTTTCACTCCCTTTACTTTATAATGGAGGATTTTCTAACACAGTGTTGTTCTCTGAATACTTCCTCCACCACCTCTCAGCACAGCCTCATCACTTCAGCTGGTGTAAAGTGGTTTTCTAAAATTAGTCTGTCTGTTGTACCGTCTCCCTCAGGGGACTTATCTTCCTCTAGCTTGCAGCATCTACAGTATTATGCTTTGCCTTTTTTCATGTTTGCAATTTCTATCAAGCTGACAAAAATGTAGATGAGCACTAATGTTTTGGCATCGTTTGTTGTATATGTAAAATAAAATGATGCTCCCTGTCTGAGACAATCTCCAAAGTTGGTGCAAAAATCGAGAGTTACGTATGTAACTAAGGTTCTATGAATTCCAGATGACTGCCAGACGGCGGTGCTGAGCAACTGGATATCTACAAGTGCAATGGCACAGAGGTCGAGAAAAAAATACCAACAAAGTCACGCCATTGGACATGACCTGGGTGACATAGTGGCAGTCTATATATACCACACACACCCAGCGCTTGTTTCTTTTCGGAGTTCTCGAAGGACTAAGAGTGACGAGCAACTCTGGCGGTCATCCGGAATTCATAGAATCTTAGTTACGTAACTCTCGTTCTATTTCATTCCTCCTGACCGTCAGAGGGCGGTGCTGAGCACCTGGATGACTTAATACCAACAAGGTCACGAAGAGTCCACCCTCACCAACTACCAGTTGTGAAGATGAAACGGATAACACTGCCGAAGCCACCGTATGGGGAGCAGCGACATTCACTCTGTAGAAGTGGGCAAAGGTACAGGACAAAGCCCAGGTGGCTGCAGCACAGATGTTGCTCAGTGGAACTCCCCTGAGTGCAGCCCAGGAAGCGGACATCCCCCTGGTGGAGTGGCACTTGACTTTGGGGGGTGGAAGACCCCTAGAAGTGTAAGCCTGTAAAATTGCATCAACAACCCAATGTGAAAGACGTTGTTTGGAAACAGCATAACCTATACTGTGTCCTCCACAGCACACAATAAGGCATCCGTCTTACGGGTGTCAACAGTCACACACTGACATACCGCTGCAGCATTTGAACAGGACACAGGGGATTTGAGAGATACGTTCAGCTCAGAATGCGGGACAAACACAGCCAAAGACACAGGCTGGTTAATATGAAAACTCGAAAGTCTTCTCGGCAAAAAGGATGGGTTGGCAAATAAGGTGACTCCAGACCATCTGAGTCCCACTGTAAGCAGCTCTCAGCCACTGACAGGGCGTGGAGCACACCCACTCGTTTCGCAGAAGAAACCGCAAGGAGAAAGGCAGTCCTGATCGACACCACCGAAGATCAGCACCGTCCACAGGGTCAAAGGGCGGGGAACATAAGCCTTCCAGAACCAGAGGGAGGTCCCAAGAAGGCACCCGTGTAAGCTGCGGAGGACGGAGGTGCAGACCTCCTTCCAAGAAATGACACATTAAGGAATGTGACATAAACTTTAATAGTGGAGACAGAAAGACCTTCATCTAGCAGGTCCTGAGTATGTCAGTAAAGTCGGTATCGGACAACCGGAATGTTGTCCGATACCGACCTGCCATGTGACTCTCATACTAACCCACGTGCATCGAGGACAGTCTGAACAACAGCTTGATCACAAGAGTTTAATAACCAGTCCGGGCCTCCAACGGCTATAGATGAAGATGGAGCTGTCCCGGATGAGGGTGCCAAATTCTCCCCTGTAGTTGAGAGAGCAGGTCCATCCTCAAAGGGAGAACGCAACGTTCCCCGTTGAGGAGCATGTGAAGTGTTACGTCCCCGGGTTTTTGTCTCCCTCTGGTGGATGACCATGGCTGCTACCGTGGGGCTGTTTTTTCTGTCCTGCTGCTGCTGACAGTGACACGCCCACTCTTGATCGGCTGCAGCTCATCAGCTCATCAAGGAGCAGACATAAAAAGGCTGTTCAACTTCAGAACAGGGGAGAAAGGATCAGAGCCTCTTCTCCCCCGTTTGTCTGAGCATAGGCTTCTAGAGATTATCTAGTTTAAAGTAGTGAGTATAGAAGTAGTTCTTAGTTTAATTTAGGCCTTAGTAGTAGTAGTAGTAGTAGTAGTAGT
The DNA here is from genome assembly GCA_006937965.1 of Callopanchax toddi. NCBI lineage: Eukaryota > Metazoa > Chordata > Actinopteri > Cyprinodontiformes > Nothobranchiidae > Callopanchax > Callopanchax toddi. The sequence goes on from SSNR01000153.1 coordinate 912,217, forward strand.
AGTAGTAGTTTAGTTTGGTGCTTATTTTGTTTGTTTCAGGTTCTTTTGTTCAGGACTGTTAAAAGCCTGTTTTTGTTTAGTGAACCTTTTAGTTTAAAAACATTAGTTAAATAGCATTCTTAGGTTTAAAAACAAACTCTCCCTTAGTTAGTATATTATTCTTTATTATTTATCTTTAGTTTACTAGCCATAGTGCTTTATTTCCCGGAGGCTTATCCTCCGGTGTTTTCAGTTTATATCCTTATTTATACTGATAAACATAGAGCTATTTTTTGTTTCTTAACCATAGTTTATATAGCTCCTTCCTTTGTTGTAAATCTGTTTATATGATAATAAATATCATTTTTGTTTTACAACTTACACAAGTCTCCTTTAACTTTTTGTTAGACCTCCTTTTTTTCTCCTAGACCTAGTGGAGGTCGTAACAAAATGGGGGCTCGTCCGGGATATTCTCTTTAATCCCTGGATTGTAGTGTAGTTCAGTTAGTGAAACTTGTGTGCTAGTGTGTGTGTGAGTGGAGAGTTGGGTTAAAAATTTAGTTTAGTGGCTGTCTTGTGGTCGGGATGTTTTGTTTAAAATCGTTCCTCCAGGCCCCCTCACGGGAGTTAATCGAGGCGTGTCGAAAGAACGACCTGTTGGAGCTCGCAGAACATTTCCACGTCGGTGGAGCACAGCAGCTACTCAAGGCCGAACTAAAGAAGAAGATCCTGGAGATCTTGGAGGAAGAGGGCCTGCTGAGCAGTTCTCCTGTTCTGGAGGAGAAGGAGGAAGTCCCAGAGACCAGCGCCAAGTCACAGAGGACTATGGAAGCTGGGGAGGATCAACCTCCTGAAGAAAGTAAGACCTCTCTTCCTCACCCTGAATCTTCTCCTAATGCTACTTTTTCATCTACTTCTTCAAAGAGCTCACCAAAGAGTGCCAGGCTACAGCTTCGGTTGGCACAACTTAAGTACAAGGCTGAAGAAAGAGACGCACAACGGAAAATGGAACTTGAGATTCGGCGTATGGAGATCGAGGCTGACACCAAAATCAAGCTGAGGAAACTAGAGCTTGACCGTCAAGGGTCGGGAGCCCCTGTGACCTCACCAGAAACAAAGGTTGGTGCTGTTGGTGGTGACGACTCCGGAAACAGAGACTTTAGTAAATGCATCCAGCTGATGCCACCGTTCCGGGAGACGGAGGTCGACAACTACTTTCCTGCCTTCGAGAGGATCGCAACCGCTTTAAGTTGGCCCCGTGAGGTATGGTCTTTGCTATTGCAATGTAAACTGGTAGGTAAAGCGCAGGAAGTTATTTCCTCGCTCTCGACACAGGACAGCCTTGATTATGAGAAGGTAAAGAATACTATTTTACAAGCTTATGAGTTCATCTGCCCTGCATGCCGGGCAGATGAACTGCTCTGAGACTCTGGAGGTGGGGTAAAGCCCACAGGAGGAGCTACCGTGCATCCATCAGTGAGTGGACCTGGTGCCCCCCTGGTGATTTATATGGAAGACTGTTGATGTGTAGTCTGACCGGACAAGGACATGTTTCCCCTCTAGGGCTGGTAGAAAATGTTTGAGAGCTAGTCGAACAGCACGTAGCTCTAGCACATTTATGTGCTGAAGTTACTCCTGAGGGTTCCACACACCCCCGACCATTTTCTGGTTCCACACAGCTCCCCAGCCGGAAAGAGATGCATCTGTCACAACCACTACCCGACGAGAAGGAAGGGAACCTAAAGGGACGCCCTTGCAGATGAAGTCCATGTTCCCCCAGGACCTGAAGTGCACCAGACACTTGTCGGAAAAACGAACATGCCTCTGGTGCCGTTTGGGGTGGAGGCCTAGGCCGTTGACCCAACCTGTAGGGGGCGCAAGAACAGAAGTCCTAAAGGCACCACTGATGACATGGCCATCAGTCTGCCCCTCATCCAGATAAATAGACTGAAGGACAGTACCACACGTCATTGGACATGTGAGACAAGATGAACCACATCCTCCACCCTCTGAGGGGATGGGGAGGCAGTCATGGCTAAGGAGTCGAAGGCGATGCCTACAAAGATCACGCGTTGACTCGGTATCAGGGAACTCTTTGCAAGATTCACTGTGAGACCTAACCGAGACATGTGGTCCAAATGGATGGATGTGTGGTTGCGTGCCTGCTCCTGAGTTGGAGCGCACACAAGTCAGTCGTCGAGGTAGGGAAGGATTCGCAGCCCCCGGGCCTGCAGCGGGGCAAGCGCTGCAGCAATGAACTGGTATGCTTGTCCTTCGAAGGCAAAACAGAGGAATTGCCTGTGGAAAAGAGCCACTGGTACATGGAAATAAGCATCCTTTAGGTCGACACACGCGAACCAATCCCCCCGTGAGATTCCCTGGAGGACTTCCACCGTGCGCAGCATGTGAAATCGCAGTACCCTGAGGTAACGATTCAAGTGTCTTAGATTGAGGATAGGCCGAAAACCGCCATCTCTTTTTTTTAACAAGAAAATAGCTTGAGTAGAACCCTCTGAACTGATCTGCACTGTGAACTGATTCTATTGCCCCCTTTTTTTTTAACAGCTCCAATATCTCCTGCCTCAGAGCTACAGACGTCACTGGATTGGAAACCACAGTCATTCTTATCCCATTGAACAGTGGGGGACGACGCTTGAACTGAATCCTGTAACTGCTGAACAGCGTTGAGATCACCCATGGGTCTGAAACAATGGCCTCCCAACGCTTGAGGTGAGCAGGAGAAAAACGGCTGGGGGCCTACGAGTGCATGGCACTGGAAGGCCAGTGCAGGTCAACAAACTGTTGTCGAGATTTATTTGCCTCAACAGCACACTCCAGGGTTTGTTGGGCCGCAGGCCCAAACACTTGGCCTGGAAGGACAGGCAGTGTACAGAGTGTACCTCTACAGGACTCTGACAAGAGGGACTGTGCCAGACACATGTGCCGTCTTGTAACAGTAAGGGTTGACATTAGTCTGAAAGCTCTCTGGACTTATAGACGAAGGTATGGAGTGAGGCGTCACTCAGGCCACCAGTAGCAACATCAACCCCTGCCTCTTTCAGGGACTGAGAGAGAGCAAGAGCAAGGTGCGAGAATGAGTTGCCCATGCGAACAATGCGAGCTGCTATGTCATAGCTCTTAGTAAGGAACTCATCAGTGACCCCACACTGAGGGCGTGGGCAGCGTGCATCTAGACGGGTAGCGTCAGCTGGAGCTACCACCAGGCTAGCAATAACACTGCCAACAGATGGCATATGGTCCAAACCATACTTTGCTGCATCGTGCATAGAGCTAAGAGCTCTGTAATCCTGTGAAAAATGGTTGGCTTATCTGGGGTCTGCCCAACATCGATGAAGCTCCTCAATGTAGGGCTGCGAGGCAGGCACATTGAACACAGGTTTCTGAGTGACTTTAAAGAAGGGATTAGAAGCAGCGGTCTCCACAGGTGGGTTAATAATACCAAGCTGGGATAAAGCCAGCTGAACAGTCTGTTTCACAAAGGATTCACCAGGTCCAGCCTCCAGCATAGGATCTGGTTCTGAAATGCGAGAGCCTGCTATTGAGGGGCTCGAGGAACGGTCTCCAACCACCTGGTCCTTGACGTAGCTGGCGTCTTTGTTCCTGAACAAGGAATCAGTAGCAGCAACAGAGATAACATCATCTTCCTCTTCACCAGTGTTAGAGGGGGTGGTCTGGTCAGCATGACCACCAGAGACAGCGGAAGGAGGAGTCACAAGGTCAATGGGCTGAAGACTCAGAAATAAGGACTTAATCTGAGGAAACTCAGAAGTCAAATTATCAACCTTTACAGACAGGGCAGGGTCATCGCGCACCTTCTCGACTGAGGGGGCTTCAGCATGTGAAGGCTTCCGGCGCGTTATTACTTTTCCGGGACTGAAAGCCAAGGTCCCTTGAGGCATGTTACTCCTGAGACAAGAGGGGCACAACATGTGACCATCTTCCGGGTTCAACGGGGTCAAGCAGCTGCCACAGCTGTTCACCAGCAACATCATACTGCACTACAGTGTTTCTTCCAACAAGAAGACGGCACAGAGCGGGAACCACTCACCGTCGAACAGTATAAAGGCACGGAGCGTACGCCACCCGCTGCTGAACAGCTGTACAAAGGCAAAGCCACTCGTTGCCGAAAAGAAGCTAAGGCACGGAGCGAAAAACGAGAGTTACGTATGTAACCAAGGTTCTATGAGGCACGGAGCGAAAAACACTCACTGCCAAGCAATAATATGAGGCACGGAGCGAAAAACACTCACCGCCAAGCAATAATATGAGGCAAACAATAACAGTCTATCCAGAATATTTTGTGTTATGTAAAAGAAAGGGGCGGGTATTATAAGATTTTCTTCTTCCTGCTCCTTTTCAATCATGGTTGTGTCGAAATAAGTGTACTTTCTTAATATTTTTTTTGTTTAAATGTGTGCACAGCCATGTGCAAAATAAAATGAAATGAAATGAAATAATATGAGGCATGGGGCGAAAAAAACACTCACCACCGCCAAGCAATAATATGAGGCACGGAGCGAAAACACTCACTGCCGAGCGCCGTTATAAACAGTGAAACTATTCAATGTTATGGTGCTAGTATTTCGGCAATGGCCGCAGACGCAAAGAAAATGTAAAACTAGCTTGTATGGTTTGAACAACGACCTGTAAGGTAAAAATGAACAGGCAGAGCAGGCACATGCGGCTAAAGTACTTCAATAATCGGAGTCACGAAACGACGTGACCCCTAACAGAAGAAAATGATACTTACATGAAAGACTGCGATACAAAAAAGGTTGTCGGGCCGTGTCTCGCAGCCTCTGGAGGATGCAAAAACGTAGCTCCCACCGATGGTGTGCGAGGCTCCAAGCGAGAGCGGCAATACCATCCAAATAGTTTTATATCGACCTTCTGCACAAAGCGAGAATGTAGAAAAGAAATGAGCGCTGGGTGTGTGTGGTATATATAGACTGCCACTACGTCACCCAGGTCACGTCCAATGGCGTGACTGTTGGTATTTTTTCTCGACCTCTGTGCCATTGCACTTGTAGATATCCAGGTGCTCAGCACCGCCCTCTGGTGGTCAGGAGGAATGAAATAGAAACTGAATTATAGTTATTCTTTATTATTAGTGCAACCCTAGGATTCTCTGATAGCATCCATCTGAATGTTTAGTTAAGAGTTCTGGCAGAAACTGAGAGGTTGAATTTCTCCATAGTTTTTAAGCTCTTCAGTTACAGTTTTGCTTGTTTTGGCAACCCCTTTATACCACTGCCATAAAAACGTTAGCACCATTGTTTCTGCTCAGAAACCCCTAAATCTAAATGTTGAAATGTCTTCTCAGCCTTCATTGCTTTCTACAGGAGCGGTTATTTACTCCTTCAAAGAAATCAGCTGTGTTCAAGCAGAAAGAGATACAAAAAATCAGGAATCATGAGCTAAAAACACTCTGACGCTAGCATAACAGCTAGTCACATTGGGTTAGCCTAACCCTCGCAAGATACGTGGCTTTGTGAGACTTTCGGGGCACCGGACCGGAGAATGAGAAGTTGCAAATGTGGTATTCTGGATCTAAGCACCAGATGGGGCTCAGTGACTTTTCATTAACCCTGTAAAGGGTCATATTAGCACATACTGGCTCAAGAAAAAGATTTTAAAATATGAAAAAGTTGCAAAGTATGCCTTTAATCGGCCAAACTCCCAACACTTTAAAGGTCCCATGACATCGGTTTCCATGTTTTCTGACTTATCTATCATGTTGCAACGTTGAGTTCTCACCTTAAACCTGCCAGAAAGAGCAAAAAACGGCGTCCATCTGTCTCCTAGTACAGCCAGTGAGAAGCTCTTCCAGATTTCAGACCCAGGTTTCAAACCGTTTTTTTCACTCCAGCCCGCTATGAGGTCATAGTGATCCGGACTTGCTTATATGGTAAATTCTCCTCCCACATGCACGTTCACGACACCTGGAGCGAGGCAGTGCCGCCGCCATTGACCATAGACCGTGTAGTGTTTAGTTTCAGTTTCGTTTCTCTTTCACGCGACGGCACTGCCCCCTGCTGCAGCAGAAGTGTCAGGCTGCCAAATAAGGAGAAACCCAGCAGAACCGGAAGGCGGCGCTTTCTTCTGATCTCTGAGTTGCTTGTTAGGAAATAATTACAGCGTATTTTGAGTTATAATGGTGCAACGCTAATCTAGAGGCATCAATGATTACACCTGTTTAATATAAAGTGATTTAAATATGGAGTCACAGGCACTTTAAAGATCTCAGACTCAGATTGATTCACTCTATAACTGCAGGCTCACTTGTTATTCTTTTGACCAGCATCTCTAGCTGAAACCAATGGTGAATGGCAAAGAAGTTTTAAAAGTGTCTTAATATGTTCCCATGGATTCTTAGTTCCCTGACATGATGAAGTATTTTCTGGAATTTTTAACATTATCAGGAAACATCACAGGCACCTGAAACTCATTTGGAGCCTCTTTTATCTTTGTTTCCATGAATTAGAAAGTGTGAGAAACAGCTAGGAGAGGGAATGAGACCCAAATTACTGATGATTAAAATCAGGGTAAATTGTGAAAAAATGTAGACAACTTTAAGTAGTTGTGAAAAGTGATGTGGATTTTACAGATTTTTAGACTTGCCCAATGGGACCCAGCAATATATAAAGTTTAACAGCGTGATTCCAACTGAAAGTTAGGATAGTTTTTTTTTAAGTTTTGCATCTCCAACTGGTTGCCAACTGTTGGAGTCCCGCCAGATAAAGTTCAATTTATTTCAGGGGTCGCATTGACGGGAATTTTTCTGCATTTGACAGGTTTTTTGTTTACTTTGACAGAAAAATCTCAAGGTCGTCAGTCGTTTTGACGGATTATGTGTGTGTGCATGCGCCATCGGATTGCGCTGTTATGTAAGTGAAAATGAAACAGCGAGTCGGTGCAGTTGTCACTCTCTGAGTGCGAGCAGCTGTTTTCTCGCTCCGTGACCTCTGTAGATAGACACCTGAGGCCTCATTTAAAAAAGAAGAAACAGGTCTGAAAGTTGCGTAACTCACTTTCTCTGCAAACTTTAGGATTTATTAAAAATAAACATGACAGAAAAATGTGCATAACCTAATGCAAACTTTGAATCTTGCATAAGAACATTTTGGAAATGGGAAACCTGGCAATGCAGTTGGTAACATGGTGAATTTAAGACACAATTTCAGATTCAGATGTTAAATCAACTGAACCATCAGAACCGGCGAAAGTCTGCAGCTTCGGAACACTCTCGGGTTTTCTGGGCCACGACCCTCTGTGGAGGATGAAAAGGTCAAGGAACAATTACAATATTATTTAAAAGGAATGAAATAATGCTGCTGAAAATGTAATTAATATCATTTTAAAAATTAATAAATGACAGATAAAAATAGATTATGACCATCCATCCATCCATCCATCTTCTGTAGCCGCTTATTCCTCCACAGAGGGTCGCGGGGCAGCTGGTGCCTATCTCCAGCGGTCAAGGGGCGAGAGGCGGGGGACACCCTGGACGGGTCGCCAGTCCATCGCAGGGCCACACAGAGACGAACGAGACAAACAGCCACACACCCACTCACACCTAAGGACAATATACCAGCCCAATTAGCCTGACAGTCATGTTTTTGGTCCGTGGGAGGAAACCGGAGTACCCGGAGAAAACCCACGCATGCATGGGGAGAACATGCAAACTCCACGCAGAGAGGCCGCAGAGCCGGGACGCGAACCCACGACCTCCTTGCTGCGAGGCAACAGTGCTAACCAGCTGCGCCACCATGCAGCCTAGATTATGACCAGATTTTTTTTTAACCTGTCAGTCAAAATGACGGAAAACAAAAAAGTCTAGCGCGATCTCTGGTTTATTTATAAAGCTCCAGTTCAGAACACAAGTCATCTCAAAGCACTGAGGGAAGAAACAAATCCAGATCATGTCAGGTCCAGATTCAAGTCAACTGATTGCAATGATGTAATTAAGTTGTAATAAATTAGATTAATCATGAATGTTAATTAGTCATGTTGCCCCATTATAAAGGAACCAGCTGACTGGATTGAATCTTCACTTCAATCCCTCATTCTGAGCAGCACAAAATGAGGGCGACGGTGGGAAGGAAAGCTTCCTTTGAACAGAAAGAAACCTGCTGCAGCAGAACCAGGCTCAGAATGGGCTGAGCCCCCTGCCTCAGCTGACTGGAGTCCAAAAGGACTGGGCCTGTCGTCGTTTCTAAAACTGAGAACAGAGTTAGTGGCAGCAAGAACAGGAACTACAAATATGGAGGGTAGAGAGAGTAAAGCCAGCAGAGAGAGGAGATGAGGTCAGTTTGTCCTCCAGCAGTCTGGTCTAGAGCAGGGATTCCCAAAGTGTGGTGGTGTGCGCTAGCTGCCACTAGGGGGTGCTCGAGATGAAAAATGTAATGGCGGAAAAAATTAATAATTACACATTTACCACACAACTGTGTAAATAAACATTTATATCATTATGGTGTGGAGCTGTGGGACAATATTTGGATGAACTCTGAGTCTTTTTTCTGATAACCTTCACTATTAGTTCCGGGGCGGTGTTGCATGGAGCTGTTGGGCTGTTTACCTCGTCAAATGGATATTATTTATTCAAAGAATCCTTCTTGACACCTTGTGACAACTCTGCTGATTGACTCCATGTGTGTTCTTATTTAAAGAGCAAATTGAAAGTTCTTTTTTTTTAAATCAGATAAAATTCTGTCCAAAAATACTATTTGAAATGTTTATTGAGGGTATTTTGTTTTACAATACATTTTTTAAACAATTTTTCTAGTCAAAAGTGCCCCTTTTTGCTCTAAAAACGCTTTTTTTTCTCATATTTGGACCTGTGACGTCACCAGAGGGAGCTCCCAGCTAGGTGGCGCTGCTTACAGTGTTGTCAGATGTAGATAAATAAAGTATTTGTAGGATAATTTAACACTCTGTACGATCAATAATCCCATAAATATGATCATTTGAGCCCTTTGTTGTGTGGAGTTTGTGTAACAGATGCTTGTTTTAATCATTGTGTTAGATTTTTTAAAGCTAAACTACTTTAACATCTCAGACTGGCACCGCTCTAGTCTGCCAGCTGCCTGCTCGCTGTCGGCGATGAGTTGTTAGTTTTAGGTTAGAGCACTCTTTAATCGAGTCGGTGTGAATTCATTTTAATAAAAAATGCTAAATTATTATGCTTATGAATGCCAATCGCCAGTCTGTCAGGACACTGAGTCAACAACGGGACGGCTTCCTTACCGGTACGGTGACTTCTGTTTGGAGACGAAAAACCCCGGTGGTCCTGATCTAGTCCAGGACTGGATGTGATGGAGTCCCACATACCGACGAAAAACATTCAGTGTGACTCTAAACAGGCGCCGTTACTTCGATCCATTCAAATTAACACTGGAACCGCTGTTAGCACGCAGCAGCTAACAGGAGCTAACGGGGAGACTTGAGTCTCGTTTCCATGCCAGGTTTGGTACGGGTCGTGGTGGGTCGTAGTCCGGTACCGATCCGCGATTTCATGAGACCATTTCCTTCAGGTGTCTGACCCTCACCTGGCTGGCGGGGTACAGTAAATCCATGCCGCGATGCTCTCAGGGGGGCTTCCCGTTCCCAGTGGGGCTACCAAGAGGGGCTTCACGGCGGGGTTTCCAGCCTGACCCGACACTGTTCCGGTCAGCCTCAAACCGTTTAGCTGCATCCTGTGAAACTTTTTATAAACTCTTTCATTTCTTAACAATCCACCTGAACGCAGCTCAATGTTTGGAGCTCTGATGATCAAACCTGGTGCTAAACGCTGGTATTTTATCCAGACCCAAGTGAGGAGGTGGGTCACGGTCTACAGCTGGACCGACAGGGTACAGCCTTACAGGACTGATTGTTTTTATCTTTTTTTTTTTTTAATCTTAATAAAATAACTTCTCACTATAGTAATAAAGTAATAAAATAACGGCACTCTGGGGGTTTGTTTTGCTCGTCACAAGCAGTGATCAGTGGATCAGTTTTCTATATAGAGAACGAACGGTCTCCCTGAACTGTCGTCACTTCCGGTTTGGTGAAAAAAATAGACAATTCTCACAAAAACGAATCCAAGAGCCTAAATAAGCTGAATTTGTGTAAATTTTTATTCAGAAAAAGTTTCTATTATATTTCTCTAAACATTTGTTTAAGGGAGTGTCTAACTTAAAATATGCTTTTTAATCAACTCTATGGTGAGTCGTTTCTTTTGTTTTACTAAAGATGCGGCCAACGTTCAACTGCCAATGAGTTAATCACTAATGGAGCTGGTTTGAATTTTTGTATCATTTAAAAAACACTAAGCAGTTGATTAAGCGAGCCCTCAGCTTAATCCAGTGTAGCAACCTCTTGCTCACTTCCAAGCATCTGACCCGCACCCCCACACACATAAGATACGTGCAATCACACGGAAATGCCAGACAGGTGCGTTCACTGAGCGTCGTTGGCACGACACTCACAGTAACCCCAGTATGTGATTTATTTAATTATTAAACACTCAAAAGTTTCAAAAATTGGTACAATTCAGTACCAGGAATTAGTTCAACTGTGAAAGGGGGACTGGGGGTGTGTGAACACAGCTGGGACATAGAAGGGGTGCGCGGCAAAAAAAGTTTGGGAACCGCTGTTCTAGAGCAGCATCGCTAAAGTGATTAGCCAGGATAACCCAAGCTAACTGTAACTATGGGATTTATTAAAGAGGAAAGTCTTAAAGTAGACTGGGTTTCTGCCTCACAGAAGCTGCTTCCACCAGAGAGGAGCCTGAGAACTGAAAGCTCTGCCTCCCATTCTACTTTTAGAAACTCTAGAAACCACATGTCAGCCTGCTCTGTTGGGCACTAGAACACAAAGATCTCTATGATAAGATGGAGCCTGGTACTTGAGAGTTTTATAAGTTGGATGCAAAATTTTTTATTCAATTCTGGATCTTTACAGGGAGCCAATATAGTGAAGCAAAAACTGTATAAATCTGATCTTTTTTCCAAACTCACCAGAACTCAGCAGCATTCTGGATCAGCAGGAGGCCTCTAAGAGTGATTCATGTGTAAAATGTGATTATTCTGTCAAATAAATGTTGGAGGTCACATCTTTCAAAGACACACCAATACATTCTTATTTGCTTCTAAAAGGTGAAAAGTTTCTGGATTTGTCTGTTTATGAAATAATGTTCGTTTGTCTGCAAAATATCTCATGAACCACTGGATGGATTTTAATGAATCTATCAGAAAGTCTTTACTGGATCTACAACTGATGAACTTTTGGCTGTCTCAGCAAATCAAGACTCACGAACACATAAATTGCTAAAGCTTGGTTAGTTTTACTGGAACTGAGCTAAAATGTCATGGTAGTAGAGAGTGGATCACAACATGTACCCTCAGCATTAGACCTAAACAGCTATAACTCTTATTTCTAGTTTTTATTTTAGTTTGAAAAAACATCAGAGGTGATTAAGGAACGCTAGGACTACCATTTATGATGTTTAACCCTCAAAGTGAAGAGATTTTCATTTATTTTTATAATACGTATACTGTAATAAAGCTCATGTGATGTTGCAAAAACAAATGTACCCAACTACTTATTGTGCTTTTTTTTTAAGTCAAATTAGTTGTGGTCTGATCTCTTTTACCGACAAATTCCCAGTGTTTTGGCCTCATTTAATTACAAAAAAGGTCAAAGTTTAGGAAAAGAACATTTGTGAACTACTCAATCAAAGCTTTTATATTTAGGTTGTTTGTATATTTGTCTTCTGCCATAACCTTAACTTCATTAAGCTATAGTATAGAAAGATGGTTAAATACAAGTTATTGTATCTAATGAGCACAACTTCATGCATTTGTGTACGTTAATTTTTCTTCATTAAATTTGAAACATTCAAAACAACACTGGTCCTCAGCATGAACTAATCATTATTGTTTTTAATCTCTTCAGAGGAATTTGGTAAAATGAATGTTTCACATTAACATTTTGAGGTTGCCTGTTTTACTCAGATCCACCAGGCTGCTTACAGCTGGAGCAGTGAGGGAGTGCATCCAACACAATCGGAGGAAAACCGTCCCTATGAGCATCTCGACTTTTGGTTTCAGATCCCTGCAGCGCTGAACCCTCAGATCAAGCTGCGTTGGATGTTTTTCATCCTCCGAGTCTCTTTCCCAACTCTTTATGAAGTAGGGGTAAATTGAACTGAAGGCTAAAGCCCTTTCTAAGCCGTGCTTGGAAATGGCGCAGTGGAGGAAAAATGTTGCTGTTTTTTTTTCTTTTCCATAGAATATAAATCCCTGGTGAATTACTTAACTTGTTAAAGAAAGGTCATATCCTGCAGAAACTGAGTTGCAAGGACAGCAGAGAATAAAAGTTTTCTTTTAAGGTCAGAGAGGAAAAGCTTACAACTGCAAACCCATATGATCATGTGGAATTGTAAAACAAAGAAACACACAAAAATATCTAAACACCATAGTTTCCACACAAATCATTAGCAGAGAAATAGTGGAAAAGATTCTTAAAATTGTTTGATTATTTAAAATAATTAGCTTTGTTAAATTTAATTTAGATATTCTCTTTGATAATAATAACTTTTGAGGCTACATACAGTATGATCGCCCTTAAGGAACAGGATTGAGACCAGGTTTCTACGGTCTCCACTAGGGGTGTGTATTGGCAAGAATCTGGCCATACGATATGAATTGTGATACAGGGCAGAATATACGATATATTGCGATATGATGCAATACTATGAGTAAGACCATATATTGTGATTTTTTTAAACATAATTTAAGAGTAGAAAATTCTGTCTCAGCATTCTAAAAACTTCAACCTTTTTCATATGCAACACATCCAGTTTTATTACTAGATCTAGTTGATCCACTGGAACAAAGAAGGTGAAAACAGCCACCAACTAGTGGTCATACTTTTAATTTAACAACAAAAATTACTGTCATCATTAATGGTTCCATTAAATTTTTTAAATAAATTTTAAAAAATTATCATTTGCTTTAAATTTCAATACAGCTAAATATCGCAATATGGACAGCATGATATCAATATAATATCATGACAGTAAATATCATGATATATTGCCGTATCAATATTTTCTTACACCCCTAGTCTCCACAACCCTTAGAACATAGATAAATTCCACCAAATTTGGAACTCAACCTTTCCTATTAAGACATTAAACACTGTTATGTTCTTGTGGCGGCTGGTGAGATTTGTTGGGGGGGTGGGGCGCATTTTTGCAAGTCAGTTTTCAGATGTGCAAAAAGCCACATCTTACCACTACAGCAGAGAATGAAGCAAAATATTTTTATCTGACTGAAAATGTTGCTGGTAAAAATCCCTACCACCAATTCACTAACAATGTGGTGCTGTTAGGTCACACAGTTTTGGCCTACTTATACACATCAAACAGTAAAGAAATACTAAGGTATTCATTAGGAGACCTTAGAATAATATCAATATAATCAGAAACGAATAACAATAAAAAAATAAACCACAATGTGGTCACAACAGAAGTAAGAGTTTAAAGGAAAAAACAACTGACCTACACAAGGTCAAAAACATAACTTAATATTCACAATGAAGTTTGTACAGCTTTCTACTGAAAGCACAAACTCTGCTCAGAAAACCACTGGCTCTCAGCAGCACCAGGCTTCAGATCCTGAACACAACAATGCATTTACTTTAAATCCTGAAGGTCCACAGCCACACAGTTTAGCAGCAAGAGGTGATTAAAAGAAGCTAAATTGAGATCATAGCCTCATGACTGAAATAAACTCTGACACTAATGTTCAGTGCATGCAGGCATGGACAGTCTGAACCAGTCTGGTTCCGGTCCAAAATGACTGGTATCGGACTTTGTACCAGACCTGAACCAGGATCTGGTCTGAACTCTACAAACAACCCAAAAAACCTCACTGACTGTTGAGTTGATTAAATCAGGACACATGGAATCAATCCTCAGGGCTGTAACAAAGCTGTCAAGCAGGATTCTTTGAAAAAATATCTATTTAGCTTCTTCAGTTTCCTCCACTGTCCTTCGCTTGCTGCTTGATCACAACATCCGGCTGGTCGGGTCCAACCTCTTTAAGATGACGCTTTTCCTGTGCTGTTCTTCTGTGAAACGGTTCACTTGAGGGATGAAACTAAATTAGTTCTCTCCATAATTCAAACTCACGTTCTACTACTAGCTGCTAGCTGCCTGCTGGTAATCTACTGCTGCTAACTGAAAACAAAGAGCAGGCATTATAGAGCTTCCGGGGTCAACATCCTACCAGTCTGAGCCAATACTCTGGTCTTCTGCCTTTCTGCGCATGACACGGACGCTAGATTCAGCGCCCCTCGACTCTCCTATACTTTGCACTAAAGGCTGGTTCCAATGCGCATGCGTCAGTAACAGTGAACCAAGCATAGGTCTATTGGTAAAGCTGAGTGCACCCAGGACATGCGCAGTAGACCCCAAAGAAACAGAAAGTACATCACTCAACCTTTCGGTCTGGTAAAAAATAGTGAGAGAACATTTTAACACTACACCTAAATGCAGATTATACACCGTACTTATTGTATATATAATGGACGGATCGTTTAGTTTTATTTTCATGTTTGGTTTTTTATATTTTGTGATTCCTATCCTTTTCTTCTTCCTCTTGGTCTGGTGGGGCGGCGCCCTAGCGCCCCCTATGGGCAGGCCGCCTCTGGTTCTTAGTACTCGCCATTTGCCATCCTATGTCAGCAAGTTGCCATGATGATTCTGCCACATCCTTCCATAATCACATCACGCCCCGTACTACATACTAGCATGACACTGAAGGCATGATGAGGTCATAGGCTGAATAATCCAGCTTCACTTTCTTAATGACCAACGCCAACTGACGCACTATAGACATATTGTTGATGCATTGTTTCCATGCCCCACTCAGGTCCTGATACCCATGATAAAAAACACCACTACCTCCCTACAGAAGTGTTTTTTTCATGCTTCAACTAGCGATGCACCTGTTTGCACTTGCTTTCAAATCTAGCACATATACACTTGCCAATATTTAGCACCTATATGAGTACTAATACATGCCGTTACACGTAGTTTCTTCCACTGCTCCACATATTTTGCTGCAAATTTGGATTGTTTAGGATTGTAGCTCAGAGCTCAGATAGAGGGACCGTCTGGCAACTGGAGGGTCACTGGTTTGATCCCAGCCCTGGCCACTTTGTCGTTGTGTCCTTGGGCAGGACATTTCACCTCCCTTGCTTACTAGTGGTGGTCGGAGGGACCTGGTGGTGCCGGTGCATGGCATCCCCTCCTTTGTCAGTGTTCCCCTGGCCAGCTGTGGTTATAACATAGCTTATCACCACCAGTGTGTGAATGACTGATGTGTTGTACAGCACTTTGGGGAGTGTAGAACCCTCTAAAAAGCACTCTATAAATACAGTCCATTTATCATTTGACCATTCTTCCAGAATTGCATTTGTGATGTTGAGATTTGATTTGCAGTCTCTGTTCTAATTCAAGGGTGTTCTTTTGGGTTGAGGTCAGGACTTGGTGCAGGCCATTCAGGTTCCTTCACACCAAACTCTTTCATCCACTTCTTTATTGGAACACCTGAATGCATTGATTTGGTGGGGTGTCCCAATACTTTTGATCAAATAATGTACCTCTGTACAGCCAGCTTGGCTCATCCTCTACCTTAAAGTATCAGAATTCTTTAATGAATACATGAATGGTATAAGACATATACTTGTGCGAATGTGAGTGTGAATGACTGATTGTGTTGTACAGCGCTTTGGGGAGTGTTTAGCACTCTAGAAAGCGCTCTATAAATACAAGCCATTTACCATTACTTGGTGCTGGTATATTATGCATTACTTCCTGTCATAATGAGGAGCAGTTGTATTTTCAATATTTTCCTGAAGACTTCCTGTATAGACCATCCATGTTCTGTGCATTTACAGTAATTCATTTTAGTAAGAGCTCATTTACATGGGATGAAGACCTTAATATGGCATAAAAATATCAGACAACAATTCATGTGTGAAAATTAGTTTTAGGCAACATTTATCCATAGAGACAATAAACCGCCTGGTAGTGGTTTAAGTGAAGTCTGAGGTTCTGAATGCCTCCTGACTGTCTTCTTCATCCATCCTAAGCTTTTCATGTTGTTGTTACAGTTCAATCAGGAAGAACAGACAGGAAGAAAAGGGCTCGCCCCACCATCTCAGAGTTCCACCATCCTTCCCTTTTCATTGTCTCTATCCACTTCCTTCTGATCTGACTTTAATTTCACACCCTCATGGGCTGCTTTTTTCACATATCTAAGGAGGAGATGAAGTGTGCTTTTTAATCAGAGACTCCTAAGACTTCTAGTGGATTGAATCCGTGTCTGGGCTCGCCCTTCCTAACCTATGAATCTCCTCTGAAATGCGACACTGAAACTTGACCTCAGAGGCATCATCTCTCGACTGCTAGATATTGTCACAATAGAGAAACGAGGAGTTAAAGAGGTCACATGGATTTATGAATAGGTCGTCATTTTTGTCCTACTTCATGAGTCTCTTTATGTTTATGTAAACGGGGTTTCTCGATGTTGTTAAAGAATGACTTTCTTCACAGATTATATTTTCGCTCCTTTCTTCTTTTCATTATCAGATAATTACCAGCGAGTAACACTGCATGTAGCTGTGATAAACTTAACAAAAACATGTCTATGTAATGGAGTAATAGAGAGCACAAAAGTCAAATGTTTCTCTTTAAGAGGGAAATTAATTATGTATACAAATTAGAGAAAAGAGGTACAGAAATAACAGCAAAAACTGAGCCACAGGTGTACAAACAAAAAACACAGTATTGTCTTTTTTAGTAGAATAAATACTTGTAAGAGCAGGAAAGGTAGAAAATAAAAGGCTCCAGAGTTTGAGCATCTGTTTTTATTTGTGTTCAAGGTTTTGACTTTCAGAGGAACCAGCATGGTGCAGAGCTGTTTAGGTTTGACCTGCCGCTGTGCTGAGATCTCACCGCTGTGATATCTCTGTGCTGCACTTCATGAGCTCACCTGTCTGTCAAACAGTGTGGGATCACTGCAGAAAACAGCTTTGTTGCAGCTTTAAAAGCCTTTTGTTTGTTTGTCTATGGAACCTCTAGTGGCTGTGCAAATACAGCAGCTATCGCCTCAGTTATGATGCTAAAGTTGTTTCTCCATTTATAAATGTGATTTTCTGAAGTCATCTCAGAGCAAATTTACACTATCTGAAAGAGTCAAACTATATGAAGACATGGTATTTTTCCACGAAACTATAAGTGCTGGATGTATCATATTGCTGATCCTGGTGAATGGGTTTGTTTCTGTTACCATAAGTAGTTCATCTATAAGCTGGCTTTTACTATTTTTTCTCCAGGTTGCTGCTTTCCTTTCACTATCTCTATAGTTGTTTTTGAAGAGATTGGAACATAGAATAATGAGATAGAACGTTACCATAGCGACACAGGTGTGGCTGAGAAATGACCATCAATACAAACAACTGTCTTGTCAAGTAAATGGAATGCTCCCTTTAAGTTGTTTGTGCCTCAGATGCAGGAGTTTAAGTATCTTGGTGTTTTACTTGTGATGGTAGGAAGCTCTGAGAGATGAACCAACATATTGGGGCTTCATCTTCAGTTCTGATGGTGTACCTCCAGGCTGCTGTGGTGGAGGAGGAGCTGAGCTGAAAGGCTCTAAATTTACTGGTCTACGTATTACAACCCTCATCTATGGGCATGAGATTTGAACCATTACCTAAAGAATTAAATCACAGGTAAACAGCTGAAACAAACTTCCTCACTAGGGTGGGCGTGGTTATCCTTAGAGATGAGCTGAGGTAGATTGGGCATCTGATTAAAAATTCTCCTGGTCGCCTGGAGGTTCTTATTGCATGTCCCACTAGGAGGAGACACCAAGGCATACCCAGACCATGCTGGAAGGATCATATCCTTTTTGACCTTGGAATATATTGTGATCCCCTAGGAGGAGATTGTTGCTAGAAAGAGAGATGTTCCTAACCCAACCATTGAGGGCAGTTGGATGGTCGGATGGAATGAAGGAGCAAGATTTTAAAATATTTAATATGGCATTACTTGACTTGTTAGAAACATTTTTTTAGTCAGTATAGACGGTGGCTGTTTTCTGACAATGGAGCCAAATGGACCAACTCTCCACAGCATGCAACATGTTTAGACTAACTCCATGCATGAGGATCAATAACATTGAAGTCTGTCGACCAGTTCCATTATCTAGTTTCCACTGACACCAACAGCTGAACTGAGTATGTGGTGGTTTGGCAAAGCAACAACCTTCCTCACAAAACTAACAAGGTATAGAATAACAAGCCCACCAAGATTTAAATATACAGAGCTTGCATAGTTGGTGCACTTCTATATGGCAACAAGTCTTGGACAACTTATAAGAACATAAGCTGTAGTTCTTCCACATGAGATGACTACATACGATAAAAAAGATGTAAGACAAAATATCCAACAGTGAAAGACAAAGGCAGCCATTCCTTCTAACATCCTGCAGAAAAGATGTATACAGTGGCTTTGACATGGCCAATGAATGGAAGATGAATATTTTCAAAAAGGCCTACTCTTTAGAGCAGTGGCCCCCAACCTCCTTTGCGCCACAGTTCTTGTCTTGCTGAGCAATACGTCTATGGAACGGTCGGTATGTAGTGCGGGGGGGATAGGGCGGTAGTAGCACTGTTGCTTGTGTGTCACTCACACGCCATCATGAGCGCTCCTTTGCTGTGAAACGCAGCAGGAAGTGAGGATTAGAGAGCAGTTCAGCAGCTTCTCAGCAGGTGATCACAGGTGTCCAGGCCAGATCTTTCAGAGGCAATCAATACATCAATTAAATGTTTTCATTTAGTCATTAGGACGGCCCGGTACCAAGTGACCCACAGACTGGTACCAGTTCAGGGACCGGTGTTTGGGGACCTCTGCTTTAGAGAATGAGCCGTTGTTAAGGTAAATATCCATGATTAAGATACAAAGACGCATGCAAGTGTGACCTGAACGCAATTAACATCAACCCTGATACATGGGATCAGCTGCTGAGAACAGATTCCTCTGGAGACAGAAGTTATCCGACAGCTTAAACACAGAGATCAATTTACACAAGCTGTGGTGGGAAGAAGTCCCTTAGAAGACAGAATCCTCTGAGTCTCTGAAGCATCATCACAGCTGAATGTGTGCTAAAATTATAGCATGGTTTGCAGGTCTGAGGAATGGTGTTCCTCTGTGGATGTTAATCCAATGTCTGCTAAATTGACAACTGGAAATAAGAAATATTGAATTTGCTTTTAAATCTACTCCTCTGAGTAGCTGTTAGCATAGCTCGATGAGTAATTTTATTGATTTTCTCAAATTGAGTAGCTGTGACTGTAGACATGCTTAACATCTCCACACAGATTAAATCAAATATTTTTTATTAAACAGTCAGTTTTTGAAGAGGATTTAGGGTTTTATTGTATCTGTAAAGCAAAATCCTTGACAGAAGTTATTTTGAGGAACTCTATTTTAAAAAGTAAAAACATGTTGAATACAGCAGTTAATTAACATCAAAATCAACAAAGATGAATTAGGTATAAAAATATTAGCAAAATGAAATTGGTTAAAGAAACTAATATAATGTCTTTTGAATTGAGTTCCTTAAGCATGGATCAGAAAACAACAGGATAACCAGAGGAGTCCTCCTACAGAACCAGACTACTTCCTGTCTGAGGGAGGGAAATGACAGAACTGAACAGAAACATAAATCCAATTTAACCTGCTGTCATGAAATATTATCTGATCTTATTTAGTGTGATTACAGCTGTGAATTCTTATTAAAAGCCATGTGAGGCTTATTCATTATGAGACATTCACCAGACGGTGAAAAGAAATGTAAACCTGAAAGTCTGATGTTGTGGGAGCTTCCCTACATTAAATGTGCTCAGTGTATTCAGCAGGTAACAGTTAGTTAGTGTGTTAGGGTCCCTAACCTGTGATTTTTATCATTTAAGTTACATCTCAGAAGAAATTGCTTAATTGAATGTTTTAATTAATAAGGAATGCACATTTTGCATCAGCTTTCACTTCAGCTAGAGTGGCTCTGCATATACTAACATCTCTTTGAAGAGAGAGTTTGCAGAATCATTGATTGAAACCTCAAAGAAGTACATTTGGTTTGAACTGGTCTCTGTCAGACGAGTGAGGAGGCAGTAGATTACCTCCGTTTTATTTTTAGAAAGTGGAGCTTTGCACTTTGTGCACACTGTGGTTTTGTAGCTACCCGGCTCTCTTCTTGTTATAATGTGAAAACAGCAGTGAGCCTCCCCCTCAAGCACCTGCATCTCAATGATCTCTGCAAACTCCAGAAGCATCAAAACATCCGTGCTCTTCCTGCCATGTTTTCTTACTCTTTCCTCGTATGCCTCACATCACCTATCCCTCTCCTGCCTTCCTCTTCATCCTCGATGTTTCAACCATCCTGCCTCATAGTCGGAGACACATAATCAATATTTGCGGCTTTGCACTGCAAGTCTTATTGACTATGTTTTTCAGGAAGACTCCATAAAGACTCATTGGGGAGATTCTGTCACTGCCTGTTTCATCCCCTGGCCTTAAAACCTCCTATGTTGGCACCTAAGACAAAAAGTTGAGGAGGAACTCTATCTGCCTGTATGATCACTGGAATACCAAACACTAGCCAACGAAGTCAGCAAGGCCGCTTTCCACCTGGAAGAGAGAGGAGGTTGAACACCATGTGAGGAGAATAAAAACAGTGCAGTAGGTCCTTCAAAGACTCAGGGAACACTGATGTGGCTTTAGATGTGAGGCTGCAGGATGTGTAGATGATTTCCAGAGATAAGCTGCAGGGCTGCTCATGAATTAAAAGAGCAGTTTTTTCTGTTCTGTAGCTTTAGGAAAAAAACATTTCCTGCAAGGTTTGGAGAGCTTGTTTATCTATGAGCTGGTTCTAATGTGCCCCTCACACAGGATTAAGACCCAGTTCTCTACAACCTGGCTGGAAAAACTCCCTCAGTGTGAAGGGAATAAAGATGGTGTTACATTACTCATTAAATAGGTTTTTCCTGCTATTACCAACATTTCTGAGATTTTCTCCTGAGTCCTCACCATGTACTATCACACCACACCCAAACCTGGTGGGCTTCTTGCAGGTTGTCAAGATGTAGCTTCATACTAGAGGATCCTGATGGGGTTGGGACGGCGCAAGGACATGATGCAGCAGCTCCAAGGAGACCTACTTCAGTAAACACGTATCCAAACGTTGTTTGCAAACCTCACAGATGATGAAAAATAACACAAAGTCAGGAGCTGCACAGAGATTATCTTCAAAAATCTATACCAGGGTGAGTCTGTAGCCAGTATTTGTTTTTAAGGACGTAGGCATCTTTAGGGATGCTGCGTCATGTCCTTGTGCCGTTCAGCGGAAGCTTACAGCTGCTCTTTGTCATAAAAGTAGTCCCTATCTAAAATAGTACCTGTAATTCCTTCGTGTAACTTTTTATTTTGACTTTCAGTCAATATGATATTTGAGGTCACTAGACAGAATTAGTATCATGAGTATCACTACTGAGTGAGTTTTAAGGACTTTTTTCTCACAGTGCTAGTTGTTACCATTTGCTTACAGTGTTTTACACTAAGCTAATGCTAAAGGAGTACTGCTGGATCAGGATAATGACTAGGCTGGTTACTAATTGTTGTTGTTGCCCACGTATGACGTATCTAACTATGACGAATATAGCAATACACAAAAAATCACTTTCTGGTGGAGTATCCCTTTAAGAGAAACAATGTGGTAAATATTTAACCTTAATAAATGTTAAAACATAGACAAACTGAAAAAACTAACTTTAACCCTGTGTAAAATATTTAAAGAGAGAAAATAATATAAAAAACAGAAACATCATGTATTGTGCAAGTACATTTCTATTTAGTCAGCCAAACCCTACTGTCCCCCTTCTTAAGTAATTCTAGAAACATCTGCCAAATGTAGCAGAATTCCAGACTTTTCCTTCTCATTGTATATGTAAGTTTTTCCAGAGCCACACTTGAAATTAGATTATTTAATCATAAATCAAGAGAGGGACAACAGACATTCTTCCAACACAGTGCAATTGATCATTTGGCCTGCAGGAGGCACAAATCAATCATTTTCCTTTCATTAGTAGAGAGAGAGCAATTGTCAGGATAAATGTTTAAAATACATAATTTTGGAAATAGGGTTTGATGTACCTTGGGAAACATATTTTATCACATCTTTTCACATTTCCATGAATAATGAATTAATGAACCTTAGTGAGTATTAAATTTATAACAGATCTGATATATTGTGATCAAATGTATTCTGTTGTACAGGTGAGATATTATAATCACATTATTCTGTTAATTTGAATAGATCTCAAACAGGCGTTGATAGTTTGGGAATGTGTTTTGTTGCATTGTAGCGCTATTACTGGCCTGCCATGACGTCGGACATAGCGAAATGGGTATGTTAATTTTCACTGCTTGTTTGTGCCTTCTCCGAAGACTATAGTTGATAATTGTATTTATGACTTAGATGCTGGACATATTTCCTTTGATAACAACAGATTTATTATTTTCAATTTGATTTAATTAGTGACATATAAAATGTGTTTCTTATATCGTCACTGGAGTTTTACGACTCATTCCTGACTACTATGAAGCATATTTTCAAACGAAAGCATTACAAAGCACTTCCATGTGGATTTAATGAAAATTTTCTAATTTTTATTACAAAGACATTCAATTATAAAAAATATATGTTGTGTAACACTCTATTTTACACATTATAACATGATAGCGATCAATTTAATACATTTCTATGCAGCAGGAATACAATTGCTTGTCTTTCTGAATATGATTCACAGGTATCAGAATGTACAGTGTGCCAGCAGAAGAAAGGCTCCCACAGAATACACACCGATCAGGGTAAACATATCTTTTGTTTTTGCTTTTTTTTTCTTTAACAATAACTTATCGATTAGCATTACGTAAGTAACAATAACCCCCAACTTTTTAGTAGCTTATAAGTTATAATTTATTTAGTATATGGTGTAAAAGTCAATATTTTTACTGTATTGTGATTTATTTTTTCTGTTTTTTCTTATTTGACAGACCACACGTGCCTTTGAATTAATGGACCTGATTGGTAAGCTGGTGAAAACTGATGAGGGGAACCAATATATCTGCGTAATGATCGATTACTGCACGAGATGGGCACAGGCCTATATGCTATCAAAGATAAATCAGCAGCAGAGATAACAAACTCTGTCATGAAGTTTGTTTACCAGTTTGAGGTGCCACAAAGGATTCTGACAGATCAAGGAAGGGAGTTTGTTAACAACGTATGTACTTGCACTTCTGTTCCCACTTTAAATTTAATTATTGAGTTAAGCCACATTGACAGTTGCAAAAATTTTGTTTTATAATTTCTATGAACCATGTCTTACAGATTAACACTGAAGTGTGCAGGCTTTTGGGGATCAAGAGGAGTCTTTGTGCCCCATACCACCCCCAAACTAATGGTTTGGTGGAGCGCCTGAATGGAACAATACAGAGGTTAGAAATAAGATCAGTTTTATTTTTGAGAACATGGATGTATTTAGTTTATTAAGGCTAAATAATAACCTAAGTTTAAAGTAATCTTTTATATTATATATTGACATGATTTTTAAATATTATTTCTTTCAGAGCTCTTGCTAAATTGGTAAAGGACAAAGCAAATACCTGGGATTTGTTCCTTGACGCAGTGATGTTTGGCCTTCGCACAAAAAAAACGCTTACAACACGTTTCTCCCCATTCCATCTTATGTTTGGTAGAGAACATCCATCCATCCATCCATCTTCTGAAGCCGCTTATTCCTCCACAGAGGGTCGCGGGGGAGCTGGTGCCTATCTCCAGCGGTCAGGGGGCGAGAGGCGGGGGACACCCTGGACGGGTCGCCAGTCCATCGCAGGGCCACACAGAGACGAACGAGACAAACAACCACACACCCACTCACACCTAAGGACAATTTACCAGCCCAATTAGCCTGACAGTCATGTATTTTGGTCTGTGGGAGGAAACCGGAGCACCCGGAGGAAACCCACGCATGCATGGGGAGAACATGCAAACTCCACGCAGAGAGGCCGCAGAGCCGGGACGCGAACCCACGACCTCCTTGCTGCGAGGCAACAGTGCTAACCAACTGCGCCACCATGCAGCTGGTAGAGAACATAATAACGCAAAATAAATTTAAGCTTCCCAAAGGTGGTATAACTAATGAACTGGAGTAATTGTTATACTTTTTTTTTTGTTTCACCCAGAGGTGATCAATGCCTACTTGTCAATGGTAGTCAGCAAACATAATGGAAAAGGAGGCAAGCAGGCAATGTTCATTGACACATATGCAATGACGGAGATTTGGAATCGTAAGAAAACACGACTAAAGGTGAGTTATATGGCACATTTTTCCCCAT
The DNA here is from genome assembly GCA_006937965.1 of Callopanchax toddi. Taxonomy (NCBI): domain Eukaryota; kingdom Metazoa; phylum Chordata; class Actinopteri; order Cyprinodontiformes; family Nothobranchiidae; genus Callopanchax; species Callopanchax toddi. The sequence goes on from SSNR01000153.1 coordinate 936,731, forward strand.
ATGACCATGTAACAAAGCCATTATACTGTTCTCATCTTAAGTAATTACTTTATAATCAACATTTTTTGAAGGTTGATCCAAGCTTGTACTGGGTGATGATGGGAGCAGTTCACGAGCCCAACCATTGGATTTTTACAGGAAGCAAAATAAATGGCTACTTCAATCTTTTTAGTTCTATTAACACTTGTATTACATAGTCTGACATTTATTTAATTCACAATTATATTCTGATACCTTTAAAGGCCACGTTTCCTTCTGAACAATTGCCGAGCTGCATCAAAAGTCAGACAGCGTTTGGAGTCTACAAGGTAAACACTGTTGTATTTTGTGCTTTCTTCTGTATATCCCTTAATGAAGACCAATTAAATGGTTCCCTTTATGAACAAAATATTTTTTGTCTTTTTTTTTTTTTTTGCAGGTCATTCATGAGACTCAAGGGTTGCAGGATGTCACGATGGACAGCTGGAACAGTGAAACACAGCCTTTAGAAAGATGTCACCTGTTGTGGAATCTTTGTTTTGAAGGTAAGCTATTGTATCAAAATTTATGAAGGAATTAACTATTAATTCAAACTGGAATGACATTTTGTGTAAGTTCTATTAAGTTGCTTTTATGTGACGAATGGATTTATAGTAATATTTTTATTGAAATAAAAAATATTAATTTGAGTCATTATTTCAATGGCATCTGTTTAGTTTGCAGAAAAAGTCCTGGCAGAGGAGGCACCAGTCTTTAAAACTCAGCCGACGCAAAGGGATCAAAGGGAGGTGGCAGTGACCCTGCTAAACGGAACTGGTATGTCAACATTTTACCTAATTTTTTTTTGACAACACAATGGATTCGTAAAAATTGGCATTTATTCTATTAATGGATTAAGGCTAAAACAAAGATTGACTAGGTAACAATTCAAAATGGCTAAAAGAGATCTAATGTAATTTCATTAAATGCTGGATAAATGCAATTTAGATGCAAAAAATACATCCTTTTGAACAGGGGGGTGTGGTCTGTCACAATTGACACTGTGTTATATATTAAGTAAATAAATAATTAGAAAATGTCAAGTAAAAAAATAAATGTCCAATCTTAATAATGTGCCACACATAAAACAATATCAGACTGATGTAATTTTGAGTCCTTAAAGCCATACTCAGTAGCCAGGTAAACAAACGAGGTCTCGCTAGCTATTTTACAGAAACACGTCTCGGTGAACTCACCCCTCCCGTTGGGTAAAATCCATATGCCAGCCTCCCGCGGACATGGGACCACAGTTTTCAAAGATGACAGTGCAGAGTCTAACTCCAGCCGCAAAAACGTTCCCCCAACTTTTCCTCTTTTCACCTCCAAACGTTTTTCGTTTTCTGCTAGCTGAAAAGGTGCTTTTTGGGGGGGACTCTGGTATTTTTATCTTAAAATGGAAGCATTAACGCCGGCTCTCCATCCTACTTCTACTTTCACTTCCGGGATGTTCTGCCCCAAAATGTGTCCAGGCGGATTAATGCCAATCCAAGCAGTGAGGAAATGCTGCAGACAAACAGCTGGATTGTCCAATACTATCGTTCGGTCCGAACGATAGGATTGGCTGAAGTTTTTAGAGAACTGCGGGACAACTACTTTATTGATTTTTTTCGGGTTTTTTTTTAATCTCCACAACATATTTATGGCTATACTATGTTGGAACATTGTTAAGAGGCTTTTAAAAAAAAGTTAAAAGCTACATTGTTTACCTGGCTACTGAGTATGCCTTTAATAAAAAGTACTTCCAGAGGATGTAGGCTACTTCCTGCAGCAGCTGAGGAAAGCCAAGCTGCCGGTCCAGATGATGGTCCAGTTCTACACGGCCATCATTGAGTCCATCCTCACCTCCTCCATCACTGTGTGGTTCGCTGGGGCCACCGCCAGGGATAGACAGAGACTACAGCGCATTGTGCGCTCTACTGAGAAGGTGATTGGCTGCAGTCTACCATCAATCCAGGACCTGTACACCTCCAGGACTCGGGGGCGAGCAGGCCGGATAGCAGCTGACACCTCTCACCCTGGACATGGTCTGTTTGAGCCATTTCCGTCTGGCAGGAGGCTACGGTCCATCAGGACAAGAACCTCTCGTCACAAAAAACAGTTTCTTTCCCTCTGCCGTTTGGCTCATGAACAATTAGCAACGTACTCATTAACTGTCACTTTAACAGCATGTTTGCACTGTTTTCTGCTGCTACTTGTGTTCTTTATTCTGTGTGTATGCTGCACCTTATCGCCGAAAAAAGTTCCTAGTCTGCTAATTACATTCAAAGACAATGGCAATAAAAGTTTTTCTGATTCTGAAAAAAAAAACTATTAGGATTAAGCTACTGTAAAGTTGTGGAAGGAGTTTGTTTCACAGATTGTGTTAAATAATTTGATTCTGTTGTGGTTCTATCTTGTTGATGCACTTTGGATGTTTTTTTTTTCTTTTTGTGTTTTCATGTGACTATAATTGTAGTCAAAAGTCATTCTTTAAACTAACAATAACAATATGGTCTAATGCACAGGATGTTTAATTTTTCATTTGATCAAATGTAACTAGAATGATAAAGGCACTCATTTAAAGCACTGTTATTTACATTTGTAAGACAACTATTCATACTTTTTGTAACAACCACCACTAGACAGATAAAATGTTAAAATTGTTTAACCTTAAAATTAATCTACCCAAATTTTATTTCAGTGCCAAGTAGGCTGCTGCCCTGCATTGTTGTGATGTATTCTATATCATTTTTTAACCAGATGATCTGAGTGAGCTGTCACTTTTGCGGAGAGACAAAGGAATACTCAACCTACGAGAGTGCAGAAGATGTAGAAAGTGACACCACTGAGTGGGTAAGAAGAGAGCACATTCAGACATGCTTTTTCTACATGTCTGTCTCACATTGATGAACATAAACACCAGTCCTTCACCGATGACTTACATGTAAATGTTTTGAAACATACATTTTATACAGACTCTATTTTCTTTCTGTCTTTTATGTTTTAGGAAAGACTTGAAATATATGGAAGTAATACAACTGATAATTTCAGCATATAAGTTCCGTTTTAACAGATCTATTGTAATTTTTTTTTGTAATTGATGCCAGGGTATCTTGTATATATGATGCTTAATTTTCTAAACACTTATACGTATGTTAGATTTTGTAAAATTAGTGAAAAGAGTATTCAAGAAAGACATTTGCTTATTTTACTTATAAACCATGTCAAAATTATTTTGGTTACCTAAAATATATGTTCTAGTTCAATAAAGTAACACTTTCTGACGGGCTGTCAGAAAGTGTGACCGCAGTACTAGTTTACAGGTGTTGGTCACAGCCGAGTTCTAATGTTTCTATTATATAGGTCAGAGGACAACAGACTCTAATAAGTCATATTTTAGACTTTTAATTAAAATACTACACAGGTACAGCAAGGTCACAAGTTTAGAATTACATGTTAGATTGAGTACACAGAGAAATTGGATAAATTAATTTTCATTTTGTCTGTGCATGTGCAGGTAAAAGTCTGTCAGTGTGTATGAATGCTTAGCATTTTTTGACTATTCTTGTAAGCATTTATTCATGTCAATACTGAAATGCTTAAGAAGCTTATAAGTACAACATAAAGCGTACAGTGCTGACAGGTGGACGCAGAAATGCAACAATATTTTTGTTTTATTAAAGTGCCTGTGACTCCATATTTAAATCACTTTATATTAAACAGGTGTAATCTTTGATGCCTCTAGATTAGCGTTGCACCATTATAACTCAAAATAAGCTGTAATTATTTCCTAAGGAGCAACTCAGAGATCAGAAGAAAGCGCCGCCTTCTGGTTCTGCTGGGTTTCTCCTTATTTGGCAGCCTGACACTTCTGCTGCAGCAGGGGGCAGTGTCGTCACGTGAAAGAGAAACGAAACTGAAACTAAACACTACACGGTCTATGGGCAATGGCGGCGGCACTGCCTCGCTCCAGGTGTCGTGAACGTGCATGTGGGAGGAGAATTGACCATATAAGCAAGTCCGGATCACTATGACCTCATAGCGGGCTGGAGTGAAAAAAACTGTTTGAAACCTGGGTCTGAAATCTGGAAGAGCTTCTCACTGGCTGTATAGGAGACAGATGGATGCCGTTTTTTGCTCTTTCTGGCAGGTTTAAGGTGAGAACTCAACATTGCAACATGATAGATAAGTCAGAAAACATGGAAAACCATGACATGGGCACTTTAAATTTTTTTCATTCACAGACTTGTTAGATTTGAGACTTCCTCCTTTCTGTTCAAAATGACGAATATCCATTGCTGCTGTTTCTTGTGGTGCTGGATGTTGAATCATACTTATCTGGTCGGAATAAAAGACTAGTTTTATGTCTTCAGTGTACATTATTGAAGTCTCTACGTTATTGAAGTCTAGTTGACATAGTTTGCGTACACACTCTTCTTCTGACGGACTGGCGATGCAAAGAATGATAGAAAGTTGCAGCAGCGCCACCTGTGGTCACAAAATCTGACGGTCGCAGTTTTCAGCGTAACACCAGCCTGGAGCGAGGAACAACCGCGTTGATCAGTAATATCCTCCGTCCTCCGCCTTCAATGCGCTGGTCTTAGCTGTCGGTAAACCTTGTTTGGGCTAAAAGGTGCTGTTTCTGGAAGTTGTGCAGGCTGTAGCCTGGAGCTCTGAGTCTCATCCAGGCGACCATGGCCGCCCTGGCTTCACCTGGCCTACGGAGCAAGGCTCGCCCACGAGGGGGGTAGGGGGTGGGTGGGGTCGCCTTTTTCAGGGGACGCTTAATTTGATTGCAGGGACAACTCAACCGGTGTGTTTCACTGACACATCTGTTCTTTGTTGTTTCAATAAATAGTTCAAATGACTGTTTTTCATTGGGCATATTTTGCTCTTAGGGACCATTATGTGTTTTTTTCTGAAAATCTGATGCTACATAAAAATACAAAGTAAACAAAAATCATTTTTATGCTCATTTGTGACACCCCAGAGCCATGATAATTCACCCCCATAACCAGTCCTCTGGACATAACACACAACAAATTATTTCATTTTTACAGTTTTTTTGTTTTTTCTCCATGCAGATTTTTTATTATAACCTGTCATTTAAGGGGCTAAATCTAAAAAAACTAAAAATATTTTATTTTGTCTTGTGAACAGTAAAGCTAAGGATGAAATTGATGTAAAAATATAAAGACTTTTGTAATACTATAATTATATTTCTATATCAAGTTTTGTTTGGGCATATTTTATCCATTAGGGAACAAAATGTGATTTTTTTTTTCTGAAAATCTGATGCTAAATAAAACAAACAAGGTAAACAAAAATATTTCTATGGTCTTTTTGCGACACTCTAAAGCCCTGATAATTCACCCCTAAAACCAGTCCTCTGGACATCAAGCACTAAAAGAGATTTCATTTTTACTGTTTTTTTTTTTTTGGGGGGGGGGGGGGGGGGG